>CM055406.1:133483407-133508325 GCA_029228625.1 Pseudolycoriella hygida
GCCAAAAATTTTTTTCGTCGAAATCGATAAATATTGACTTGGGCATCATTTTGATGAATAGAAAGTGGGGTCGCTGAGGCGCGGAAGTTGGTCAAAATCGAGGCGAAAGTCTTCGTCAAAAATGTTTTTTCGTCGAAATCGATAGATATTGACTGAGGCATCATTTTGATGAATAGAAAGTGGGGTCGCCGAGGCGTGGAAGTTGGTCAAAATCGGAGGTGTTCAAATGAAATGGTCAAGAAACCAAAACAAAACAAAAAACTTCCGAAACTACTGATATCCCAACAAAAACCTCTTAAAAGCTAAAGTGTGACGCAGTCCCTAATGTCCACTTCCAAAATTAATGATATCAGTGGAGGTGACGCTTACGCTGAAAATACGTAAGAAATGACGATGCAAAAAAAACTTTTTAAAAAATTCAAATGTTTGAAATTGCGTCACAAATGCCAGAGCCATCAACGTAATAATTTTTCCACACTTTCAGTTTTCACATGCAAAATTTTCCCAAAAACTAAGTTAATAAAGTTAGTTATGTACATTTTAGAAGAATTTGAAAAATTAATTTTGAACTCAGTAAAAAAGTTATCCTCAAAAGTCAGGCATCAATAAGGTCAAATTTTTGCTATGTGGACATTAGGGACTGTGTCTCACTTTACCTTTTAAGAGGTTTTTGTTGGGATTTCTTCATTGTATAAATATTTTTAATGTTTCCTTACAATTTTTGACTTCTGTTTAGGAGAGAAGAGAGTAAAGCAGACAATATGACATAAGGCAGGGGGTCTAAAAAGACGAAAAAGAGCAGCCATCGTTTATGGACGATCCATATCACCTTCAACAATAAATTGTGCACAAGCTCGTCAAACCATAATAAAGTTCACCCAGTCATACAAAATCAACATATTTTTGGAATTTATATCCAAGATATTGGTACCTCGATTTCGAACTATAACATAAAGTAAATTAGTCCTTTTAATTTTCGGTGCATTTTGCAAAAGACGAATGCAAAGAGCACCTACAGTCCCTACAACGACGCGACAATGATACGTAGCGAACTATAATTTTTCCACTTAATCTTGATTCAACCTTACATCTGCTACTACTGCTACAAAAAGGTTGGTTAACGAATACATCTCTTTTTTTGCTTGTATATTTATCTTAAGAAAAGTTTAGTGTATATAGCTAAACTGAATCAAAATTTATGACATCGAAAAACTGAACGTCATCTGTCGGCTTGATCTTCAAAGTAGTCATAAAAGAATTAATTGCCTGGAGAAAAAAAAACCTGAGAAGTTCAAAGGAGAAAAATGTTACCTTTTAGCTAAATTGTGTGTACCGTACGCTTCTCGGAACGAATTCATTTGATTTTCGGTATTATTTAACATAGAAACAACAACAATGCTAATCTGCGTTGTTCTCCCAGTTATAAAGAAAATTAATTGTTTCGTTAGTGCAAAAAACCAAATTAATATTAATTAATACAAAACAATTTATTCCATTTTACCCAAAAAGAAACCTATATCAAAAGTATTACGGTACAATAACATCCCTATAATCAATTTGAAACCAAATGGTACAACAAAAACTGTTTAAAATATCCCATCCATTTATCACGTCTGGTAAAGAATTTTCTTTTATTTAGAATCAACACACACACACACAGATACAGAGAAAAAGACTATGGAAGTACTTTCCTTCTTTTAATAAATTAGCCCGTTAAAATGTCTTTTCGAAGGGCAATAAGTCAACCCTAGGCGAGAAAAAAAAAACAGATGTAAAGAGACCCGCGCGCAGATCTACAATACATCCTGAACTTTGACCAATCGACATTGTAAATAATCGTCAATTGTACATTTCCCTAAACGCGACCGGTTGAACTTCACATTTTCTATCGAAATATAGAAATTGTTTGAAACCCAACAAAGTTTATTCTGCACTGCATTCAATTTTTGTTTCGAAAGTGAACTTCCAAATTTGTCAAGATTTCGTCTTTTCGAAATAATTTTGAATTTTAAATATGTGAATGAAAACACCATGTGCTTTGATCGTTTGATTAAAAGGAATATATTATTCAATGTATTGGCGCTTTTACACGAACGTTGTAACATCTACAAACGATCACAAATAATTCCTTATACTTAACTCTTGGATCGGTTTTCTTATCATATCTTAACACAACACCAACACACCGGCACTTCGGACGAGTCTAAAATAACGTAAAACCCGGTATGAGTTTCGAAAATAGCTCAAACAACTCTCAAAATAGTTTTTATTTTCGTCTTTTGGGATGCTAGGATCGACCTATGCTCTAGTTTTCTCCAATGTGAGAGTTCTTTTTTCGTATATTTCTTGTTCAGTGTTGTGTTGTTTGCACTTGAATTGAATATGTTGGGGATTCGTTGTTACATGATGTCGACGGTTAGATTTAACATAAATTCATTATTATATGTTGTACATCTGTAATATACTCACACTCATACTCACGTACACTTATTGCTCAGTGGTAATGTCACATATGTCATAATCATGCACAATAAGATAACAATGTCACACCGTTGGGACGAAAATGGTATCGCTACATGACTGTGTGACTTGTTACTGAAATTACAGCATCGAAGTCACAAGTTGTATCTATACGGAGAAATCTTATCTTCTTATGCTACATATAAGATTTCGGACATAATCACATTTTTATAGAATATGGTAATATAGATGTCAAACGTCAAGTTTTCAAATGACTGTTTCGCTAATTTAAAGAAATATACTAAAATATAACGAAGAATATTAGCCACAGAAAAAAATTCTTAGCATATAATGTTGTGATTGATGTACTATACGTTGGCTATTTTCACAGTGTGCGATTTTTATTTATTTATTTATTTATGTTTGTACAATTTATCTCTTTATAATTATGTTTTAGTGTGCATAGCACTTTAAAGAAACCTTAATAAGTTAATTTTGTCAATTTTAATATTTTGAATTCTTTATTATATTTTAATTAATTAAATTTCATACTAATTTTTAGCTACGATCATGCGCAGAAGTAAAAAGTAATTATTTATTTAAATATTTGTTAACCATTAATGGCTAGAAACTTTTTGGGAAGAATGGTAGGGTTTAAGCTTAAATTATGCAGCTACGCATGACAACGCGAGTCACAAGAGGCGAAGACTGCTTAGGACTGCGTTAGAGTATCACAGGGTCGCGTAGCGTGAGTTGGACTCGCACTGAGTACCCTACAGCCCGAACCACTCAACCGATTTTTAATAAATTAATTTTCGTGATTTTCAGTTATGAAATGTTATGAAAGTTCTGAAGCAAAATGTAAATTTCTTCGTCACGAGCGTTTTAAGTCTTAAAATTTTCGCCTGCGGCGCAACAGTTTCATTCTTCAGCAATCTAATTTATTAAATTATTTCGTTAATGAAAGAAAAAAAATTCGGTTCTGCATTGCCACAAAACAAAAAAAAAAACGTTTATGACGACTAGCGACTTTGGCGACTTATCGGCCATAGTGCTGAGATATTCTGAATTTTCGTTTTGTAACGATAATCAGGAACTGTATGCTTTCAAAGAAAAACAAATGCAAGTTTCGAATTTTTAAAAAAAATTTCCTGTGGAAGATATTGTCAAATTTTAATTGAAGTCTTGCCCCTCTGCTCTAAAACCAAATTCGGCGCCTCTGGTTAAGTGTGCTAGCTACGGCCCTGATTGGAGTACAAACAATACTACAATTATTTCAAAATAATACGCTGAGTGCGAAATTACATTTTTTATCGGTAACCATATTAAAAACTTTTTAAGAAAATTTTATGAATATTTTCTTAAAAATTTTAATGAAAAATTTCGAGCCAATCGCCGTCGCCGATTTGCGCCTCTGCCGACAAATAACACAACTACTTGCGCCGCCGCCGATAAATATTTACCAACGCACAGGTATAGTCCGATTTATCCATCTAGTCACTGGAATTTATCCCTTATGCGGACGGTAATTACTCATTTGACGTTACGAATACAATCAAAGAAAATACAGTAAATATTTTTTTTAAATATCAATATTTTATTGGTCTTTTTCAATATAAAAAAAAAATTTTTACAATATCGATTTATCAACATGTATACAATAAAAAAATTTATACTCTAATCTTCTAATCTTCAAGAAAATCAACATTTTCATTAGAAAAACAATTTTTAGAAAATTTAAGTTTTCAAAAAATTCAAATTTTCAAGAAAATTCAAATCGACCGTATCTTCAAAAGCTCTTTACCGATTTCGCTCAACTTCGAACTTGACCGATTTCATTCACAAAATAGGTCGAGAGTTATTCTGTTGATGGAAGGTTCCTCAAAACGAAAGATATGCTTCGCTGACCCGTACGAATTAGAGGTGAGCGGGTTGCCCGAAATTCGGAAAGTAACACGCCCAAACCCGGCTTGGCCCGAACCGGAAATACTTTTTTCGGGTTCGATAATATTGCTACAAAAAGGAATTTTGAAAATGATGCATCCTAAACTATCCAAATCACATCGACTATGAAACAATGATGTATTGTAATATATGTATTAGTTAATAATGAATGTCATTGTTGCAAGTATATTTTGGTAATGGTTATAAAAGAACTTTACACGCTTGTGAACCGTACGACTAGCAAATGTAAACATTTGAAGAGCTATTTTGTGCAAAAGATGAACTTAAAATTTGCCCAGAATCACTTTGCGATAATACACGACTAAGTGTGTGAGGTAAGATGAAATGTTCTTTTGTGGTCATTTACTAGTCAAAACTATTTGTTGGAAACGAACGGTAACACTAGTATTCGACGTAGTACTAGAATTGCAAATAGATCGGTCAAGTTTCAATTTAGTAATTTAGCAAAATTTACAATCATCCTTACGAATTTCTTTAAAAATTAATAGTTCTATGAACAAACGTGTTGTGCAGTGAACTCCTACAATTTAATTTATTCAATAATCTGAATGTACAGGTAAAATTTGAAAATGAAAGCATGTACCGAATGTGAATGTTCAGTTCGTACGTTTGTTCTAACAGGTTAGTGATCCTGCCTTCTTATTGTTCGAAAGCATCGAAAAACTCTCCGTAAAATAGAACAAGTGAAATTGTAAGATTTGAGTTCATCCTGTTTAATATTCAAAGCTAACGGTCAGATTCTCTTAGTTTCAATTTAGTTCACACACGCACAACCGGGTTGTTCAGATTTGTAAAAGCGGAAAGGATACTAAACGTAAGCTTTCTTCTAATGTTGTTATTAGAAACATAGGCTCATCAAGAAAAATTTGTATTTTAAGAAATTTGAAGTTTCCGCAGTCAGAATTTAAATAAATTGTTACTTCTCAAGGGTTATTCCATTGAAAAGTTGGAAAATGTGTTACGAGGGAACCGTCTTCTGGCTAAGAATGCAAAAGTTGGACTTCTTTCGCACAAAGGAGTTGGACATTGAAACCATAGAAGAATTTTCTTGATACAACACAAATATGTGCACTATTTAGCAAGAACACATGGTTCCCTCGCAACCTACCAATGGAATCGGCCTGTTACTCCTCAACGAGACGTGTTTCAATTCGGCAAGTCGATACTGTCAGATTTATCCGTCCGTTCCGCTTTGGACGTAGTTCCAACACTAGTTGAATGTATTGTTTTGCTTTTCGAACTTATGCAGCAATAAGTAATTCGGAAAATATCTTTTCTGCACTTCCACACCGAAATACGACAGATTTCGATATTAAAAACAGTGATGAAATGTTAAGTTTTTCTTCACTGCCTACTACTGAATTGATCAACATTAATTCGTAGTACTGAACAAATTTTTCAGCATCCGATGCTGAAAAATTTTTTCAGCACTGTTTTTTAGACGATGCCAATAAATATAAAACGATTTATTTTTATTTGAATAATTGGTTTTCGGACATTTCAATGATTATTTCTGAATAAAATTAAATGTAGAGTTTTGCACAGAATGAAAGAAATTACTACCATCGGGAGTAGATGACGGCAAATTGTTGTTGACGATTCCAATCGATTTCACGACTGAATCGACGGAACCAATTAATTGGACGTTTGCAGTGCGGAATTTGAGAAAAAATACTGACCATGTAACTACTGCGTTATTATGATTTGTAAGCGACAAGGCTTCGCCTCGTTGGGACTATATTTAGAACTGATGCTGAAAAAATCTTAGTTACAAAACTTAAAATATACTATTGTTTCACGGCAAATAAAAAACGGAGTGATATGGGGAACTATCGACCATACATTTGACCATTCTGGAACGCTTCTATTCCAAAATATGTTTATTTTTCAAAATGTACACAAGGCTGTCTACCTTATTTTATAATGTACCATATAGATTTTACAAAACAAGAAAAAAAACTATTTTAAACTGACCAGTAAAATTTTATAAAATAAGGAACAGGTGTCAACACTAAAATATAACATTATTGATCTAGCGTCCCACTAATAAGTTGGTTTTCTTTCTGTTACTATATTTTTTCATCTGTCATTCAGACTAGAAAAAATATTCCAAACAAGCTCTAGTAAATGTGGTAAGAGTTGACTTCCTCCTTACACCTCGCGGCAGTGAATTCCACGTAATGATATCGTTGATTTAAAATTTGTAGTATATACAAAATAGTAAATGAAAGGTCAAGGGACCCGACTCACCCAAAAGGTGGGACCTAGTTTTTTAGAAGAATAAATCTTTGAACGCAAAGTAATTTTTTCGCATTATCAGCGAAAGAGTCACTTCAAACGATATCATTAATTTGTAGAGCGGACTACGGACTGCGTTACACTTAAACTTTGAAGAGGTTTTTTTGTATACGATATTTTTAAGTTGTTTTGTTGGTGTTTTTTTTTACTGTATGAGACATGATGTGGATTAGAATACCATATAAGAGCATAATTTGTATATAATACTGTTCCAAGTATGTACATTAGGGTATTCTGTTATTGTTTTAAATGAAATGGATGACAATTGAACGAACTGTCTCTTGTGAATTAAAGCATTAGCTAAGTTGATTTATTGGTCTAAAACTGAAATAGAGATACATCATTTTGGTTTTAGAATATCGGGGATAGATGATTATAATAGAAATGCCATTTGAACTTAAATACTTTGACATTTTTTTAGCTAATCTATTTGCGATATAGATTCAACGTAAATTCCAAATTAAACGTCGTAGAAAAAACAATAAATTAAAACAAATTTTAAAAGAAGGAATAATTTGAAACACATTTTAAAATATTGAATTTTGAAATTTCGACTTGGAACATAGAGTTGGAAATTAGTTCAGTTCAGTTCATTTATTTCCAAAATATAAAAAAGCATTCATTCACATAAATGTAAAAAAAGATAACTTATAAATAATCATGAGTACATTATTAGTTTTAAGTGAATAGTAAAAAAGAAAAGCCCCATTAAGTTAAAAACTATTCAAAGGTGCTAATCATGTAAAAAAAAGACTTATAAAAATTGATAAAATAGTAAGAAAAATTTCAATCATAAAAATAAAAAAAAACTATATCAGAAAATAGCTTAATCAAAGGCAAAGATTTATCAAATAATCAAAATATCAAAATAATTAGGTAGAATGGTGTATTGCAGTAGAAATTTATCATCAGACGGTAACAAGAGAAAAAAAAATCGTAATACAAGATGCATTGTATGAGTCCCCAATCTCAAACAGATAACCAAAGTTCATTCAAAGTAGCGACTCCCGTAATAAACGATCAAAACTATGAGATGATGCGTTGCGAATGTTGCGAGGCAACTGATTAAACAAAGTGGGACCAGCATACGATATCATTCGTTTCCCAACCAGGGTCTTTATACTGGGCTTCAACAGCAGGTCGGAGTGCCTGGTATCATAAGGATTTCAAGGAATTCAAGGTTATGATGGCATAAATCATTCACGGATTGATGTACAAACTTGCAAACAGAGAATTTATACAAACTTCCAACAGACAGAATGGTAGGACACAATTTAGAATACAATAATCGAGTCGGATATCTAAGAGGAGCCTTGTGAACAATCTTCAATGCCCTCTTCTGCAACATTTCAAGTCCACCCATAAGCGACTTATTAGCGCCCCCCCCCCCATACACTAATACCATAAATCAGTCTACTGTGTACCAGTGAAAAATATAGCCGTTTAAGAATTCCTATGGGCAACATAACACTGAGTCTCTTGATTATGCCTATTTGACTAGAAATCGTACTACACAGCTTGGTGACATGAGCATTCCAATTAAGACATTCGTCTAATATCACACCCAGAAATTTCACCGAGCCAACTGTAGGACAAACTCAGGTAACGGAACACTCTTGTTTCCGAAAGACCTAAAGTGTATCACCTTACACTTGCCAATATTCAGTGTAAGTTTATTCTCGTTGAAATATGTCATGATCAAATTCAAGTCGCGCTTTAAATTGGTAACGTTGGAAGAAATACAGAGTGAGGCAGTAAAGAGGCTGGTATCGTCAGCGAATAATGTAGGCTTAGAGTTAAGGGGAAGGTAGTGGAGGTCATTAATGAAAATCAGGAATAGCAGAGGGCCCAACGAACTACCCTGAGGCACTCCATAAGTCATATCGGCCATGTCACTATCAACCCCATTCACACACACGTACTGCTTCCGTGACGTCAGGTAACTCCTGAATAAGTCATTGGACACACCTCTAATGCCCGCGTCGGTCAACTTAGCCAGCAACAAGCCATGATCAACAGAATCGAAGGCCTTGGTAATGTCCAAAAAAATTCCAGATACAATTACACGTATAGCAACCTCAACCACAGCTAAAAGCTTATAAAGGTGGCGTTATGAAAAAACACAAAATTTTCGGAAAGATCTACGAAAAATGATAAATGAATATTAAAATTATTTGTTAGGATGTTCGCACAAACGCAAATCAAAATGGATCAAAGGTCTGTTATTATGTATACATGAATGACTCAGTATATGAAATTATGTCGACAATAACCGAAAGGGCAATATTGAAAAACCCGTCGAAGTCTTCCAAACTCCCACAAAACATTTTTATAAAAAATTAAAAGAAAATTCCAAAAACGTTGTTGACTTTAAGTATGGAAATCGGACACACACTTGAAGGGCAAAAATATTTCCTTCAATTTTCTTTATAACGTAGCAAAAAGACAATTTTTTGTGCTAGAGCCGACCTAAGGACCGAGATAGGACCACAGGAACACATACTTCCATAGGCAAAAATGTTCCCTTCAGTTTGCTCGGAAACATAGAGAAAAACCATTTTTTGGGCTAGGATGGACTTT
Source organism: Pseudolycoriella hygida (assembly GCA_029228625.1). Lineage (NCBI taxonomy): Eukaryota > Metazoa > Arthropoda > Insecta > Diptera > Sciaridae > Pseudolycoriella > Pseudolycoriella hygida. The sequence continues at coordinate 133,492,711 of CM055406.1, forward strand.
AGGACCGGCCTAGGGCCCTAAGGACAGGCATCGGACCCATACTTCCATGAGCAAAAATGTCCAACTCAATTTTCTCTACAACATAGCAAAAAAAATTTTTTCGACTAGCGCCGACCGTACATTTTATTTTTGGCCCCAAGGACATGCCCGGCCAAAATTTTTTCTTGAATACTTTAGGCCCTCGATTACATCTTAAATATCTACAAATATCTCTCATATCATGTAAACTCAGGAAGCGTTCAAAACAATACTTCACCTAGTCGTTCAAGCCCAAGGTGTATTGTTCTTTTCGTCCCTGCTAGCAAGCATGAAAAGCAGGATGTCTACCCATTCTGCAATTGGTACGTTAACAGAAAGCAACGAATGAAACGTATGAAAGTATTCATATGTTCATATCAAGAGGTTTTTTATTATTATATTACTATGCACTTGGAGAAAATTTGCCTTCAAAAAGTATGTACTTACTGTGGTTTTAGATTTAACAGACTAAAGTGCTGATTCCGACGTTTGAGACTCATCAGTACACCTTGCCTACTAGACCATGTGTATAATATCACCATCGGTCACAGAATGATAACTTTTATGAACAGTGCTTTTTCTTATATACCACCCAAATCGAAACATTTTTCAACTTTCGTCCTTGTTAAAAACAATTTCCAATCTTTACTTGTGGGAAATTTTTATAAAACTCCTTTAAATTGATTTCTCCAATTTTAATTTTATTAAAACAAAAGGATGTGTATTATGTTAAAGCTGATAAAAGCAATTCAGTAGTCATTATGAAAAAAACAGATTATGATGAAAAAATGCTCGATCACATCGATCTGGTAATTATATTTCTGTTCGAAGGAACCCGTTAACAAGAATGGTGGATAATGATTAAGCGGTGATCGATCATATCAAAGATGTGTTCAGAGATGACGAAGGTCGTATTGTGAAGAAATTACAATATGATCTGAAAGTTTCCAATCCAAATGTGCCGAGATTACATGGCTTACCCAAAATTCACAAAAACGGCCCTTTAAAAATGAGACCAATTGTTTCTAACATAAACTCACCAAACTACAAATTGGGAAAATGGTTGGTCAAACAAGTCAAAAATTTAAAAATGAATGGTTACTCTATTAAAAATTCTTTTGAAATGATCGAAAAAATCAAAAAACTCGTACTAGAAGATGATGAAGTTCTAATCTCGTTTGATGTAGAGTCGCTATTTCCGAGTGTCCCAGTCAATGAAGCCATAGTAGCGATGGATGAATGGCTCACCGAAAATGAAATTGAATTGAAGAAGAAAAAAGCATTTATATCCATAGCCAACCATGACTGACAGCTACTTTAAATTCAGAGAAAAATTCTATAAATTAAATTTCGGAACGAGTATAGGTAATCCGATATCACCATTAATTGCTGATTTGTTCCTGTCAAAAATGGAAAAGAATTTGAAGGAGAAAAATCTCCTTCCAAGGTGGTGGCATAGATATGTTGATGACGTAGTTGCTGTAGTTAAAAAATCCGAGTTGGATGAAACCCTTAAGATGCTCAACTCACAATTTCCTTCAATCAATTTTACAGTTGTTCCAGAAGAAAACGGCCAACTTGCATTTCTTGACCTTTTGTTAATAAGGAAAAATAACAAAGTTGAAGTAACTGTTTACCATAAACCGACGAGCACTCAACGTTTCATCCCATCATCGTCACATTGCCCTATTCAACACAAGATGGCTCCTTTTCAATGGCGCATCGATTATGCAAATTACCTCTTTCATTAACAAATTATAAGAAAGAATATGATTACATCCAAGAAGCAGCTAAGGTTAACGGATATGCAGCAGAGAACATCGACAAAATTATTAAACACCATTCGGACAAAATACGGAGAAATAATATTTCAACTTTATTTACACAACAAGAAAAGGAAAATGTGAGTCGAATCTGCCTGACCTATGCATCGAAAATTACAAACAGATTGAAGACAGTATTCCGCAGGCAAAAAATGAAAATTGTTTATCGTACGCAGAATAAATTGTCAAATTTCTTCGTAAGTACTAAAGATAAGCCCAAAGTGTTAGAGAAGTCCGGTATTTATCAAATTGTCTGCCCTTGTTGCCAGACTACGTACTACGGGCAATCGAGAAGACAAGTACAAATCAGGTATAAGGAACATTTGACCAGCATTAGAAATAACAAACCATCAAAATCTTCAGTAGCGGAACATGCGCTAAAAAATCTTCATCTAAATTTCAACCCAGTCAACATAGCGGCAGAAAAGAAAGAATTCAAACTGTTAAAGGTAGTAACCAACCCTATGCGTTTAGACGCATACGAAAGTTTTTACATACACCGGCATGCAAAAATGAAACCCAATGTTAAACTAATGAATACAGACCAAGGTAACATATCTTCGTATTTGTTTAATTGTAACAAGTAATTGAATCAAATAATTACCTTTTTCCAATGTTTAGAATTTTAAATGTTTTAGTTGTGTGTTGCTGAAGATGGAAGATAGACCTTCCGAAATGCATTCGACTTAAAATCTTTATTAAAACAATTTTTAATAAAATTAAAATTGGAGAAATCAATTTAAAGGAGTTTTATAAAAAATTTCCCACAAGTATTGATAACGATTTCTCGTTTAAGGTTCTTATCCAAAAAGTTTTTTTATTCCAATCTTTAGTTGAACAATTTTTGAAGATCCCGGATTGCCAATTGATTTAATGATTGTCGTAAATGTTTCATCTTAAACATAATCTGTCTACATGAATGAGAAGCGCGAAGTAATTTGTTGTCTCCAATATTAGCTGAAAACTGATGTCGACAGCAAGACTATTCTAGTTGCTATAGATATTGATTCCAAAGGAGACTGACTAAGAATATTTCACCGGATTGCAACGAGAACGTTTTGGTATTATTTTCACACATTTCATATGAAATTTGTTTGAGCAGGCACCGTCACATGAGATATCTGTGTCACCATTGTTAATTTCTTTTAAACATTTTTAATTGAATTAAACAATTTAAATTGTAATTTGTGTAATCTTCCATTATGTTTGAATTATCGGCTCTTTGTTTCAATTATAAGCTTCTCTCACGAGTGCTGAAACAAATCTTAAAAAATACTTTAGATTGATTAAATTGACGTTGAATATACAGAAGACGAAGTTTATGAACATTCACACAAGGAGGAAAATGCAGCCAATAACAGTTCTTGTTTATGACGGGATAGAAATTGAAGAGGTTAATGATAGGTACTTAGGAATTACTCTTGATAAGCACGTTACGTGGAAGAGCCATATAAATTATTTGTGTTCAAAATTATCTACTAGAATAGGGATTTTAAAGAAGCTTTCAGACTTTTTGCCTAAGAAAATTTTATTATTAGGTGAGCTCCTTTCAGAGTTTATCGATGCTGATAAATTAAACTCGTCAAGTTTATGACGTCTAGCTAAATTTGACAGCAAAATTAAATTTAATTTTCTTATTTGACGGGTACAAAGGTACAAACGGTCTATAAAGTGTGATGATGATGATGATGATGATTATTTGACGGGAGGTAAACCGAATTAACTTCAGTATATTCAAACTTACACAAAAGCGAAACGTGAGATTTTAGTCATACAGGAGGAGAATCATAAGATTGTGCAACGTTTCGTTTTAACTCGTTTCATCGAAAAACCCAGTTTTGCATGCACAAAATACAAGAAAAAATGTGAAAATAGAGATAAAAGAGAAATAAAAAAGTTGCACAAGCTTATGATTCTCTCTCTGTAAAATCAATTTTATTTACAAATAAACCATCAAATTATCATATCACAAACTTCCTAAAATCACACTGAGAAGCAAATTTCAAACTTCGTGCGTTATTTATCTCGATTAACTTACCAAAAAACTAGCTCCGAGGCTACAATAAATTTATCAGCATTTATCCGGTTAAATTTAATTCTGAGTACGTTTGATGCGATTTAGCAGTTTATCGAAAAATTAAATTTAACCAACTCGTTAAACTCTGAAGGGAACTCACCTATTGTTATATTTTTCGATGTTTCATTGCCATCTAAATTATTTGTGTATTTTGTGGGGATCGGCTGCGATATCTCATTTGAAATCTCTTCAAGTTTTGCAAAATAGAGTACTGAAGTTTATTTACTATCTTCCGAGGATGTATTCGACGAGTGAATTATATAGTCTGACAGGAAAGTCTTTATTGCAATCAAATATGCTTGTTCGTAAATCGGGTTATTACAAATAAAACTTATTGTACGATTAAATTCAAATGTGTTGGACACGAATATGAAACTAGATCACGAAATGCAGTATATTACGGTACAACGAAAACGAATATAGGTAAAAGTGGAATTAGCTTCATCCGTCCGCGTTTATTTAATTCAATTCCGGATGGATGAGATTAAAAATCAAAGTTTCAGGAAATTTAAGGAAAGTTTAAAAACTTGGCTTTTAGAAAAAGATCAATTAGACAAATTGTCTAAGTTATACATATTATTTTAACCGATATTAATCTTTTTTTTTTCTTTTTTTTTCTTTTTTTAGTTAGATTTCATTTTCAGTTTTATTAAGCGAAAAAAAGGCTACTCACAATGGCGCAGCCAGTAAAAAAACGATCTTTTCAACAACAAATTACAATAAATAAAATTCATCTACTCTACTTTTCCTTACTTAAGAACCTAAACGAAGACCAGCAGTTAGATATCAAGTTCTTTCTCATATTCAAATAATAAATTAATTACTTGTTTTTTTTTTTATCTTTTTTCACTATTGTAAAAACAATTCATTGAAAAAAATAAATACTACTACTACTACTACTACTAAGATTTGACAAATATTAAACATAAATTTAGTCTTCTTGGACTTGTGTTAAATCCTTCAAAATGCGAAATCTTCTTCATGCCAAACGTAACCGAAGAAAGGAAAAATGAAATTATGAATCAAATCGACAAGCTATTACCAGGTACGAAGATTTTATCGAAAGAAAACTTGACTCTATTAGGCGCTCCGTTGACAACGAAAGCAATCGGCCCAATCATTGAGAGCAAGATGAGCATTTTTTCGAATTTCATTGAAAAGTTGAAAGACATCCACCCTCATATTGCGTTACATCTCCTCCAACGTTGTCTATGGATCACAAAGTTTACATATTTGCTTCGGTGCTGCCCTCTGTTCAATTACAAAAATCAACTGGAAATTATGGACAAGGAAATAAAAAGTGCATTGGAAGATATATTGAACGTACAATTGAATGGGAATAGTCTATTACAATGTTTTCTACTTATCAACTCAGGAGGACTTGGCATTAGGCTAATATCCGATATTGCATTACCAGCTTTTATTTCGTCATTCAACAGTTCATATCCAGAAGAAGAAAACCTTTATTAGTATAAATAAGGTGTGCTGCCTTCTTATGAAGGGTGCTTAAGTACACAGCATATCGATCAATAAATAGTTACAATAGACATACTACATTAAGTGAATTTACCTTAAATCGTCAAAATATTAGCCATAAATATGGTCTCTTATAATTTGAATAGTCTTAATTAATATTTCTTCCGTTATATCCTTTATCTTGGAAACGTCCAGCTTTACTTCCTTGAAAAACAAAATAACACTTTTCCCTACGGTTCCGCGGCTTTCAAGCCACACACCTCGCACGTGCCAGTTACGGTTTCCAAATGATGTTGCGTATTTTTCATCGTAAAATGAGATGCACTGTTTATATAGCCTCTTTTTCCGCTTCAATTTTAGTGTCCTGTTTGGTATCGCTGCTTTCATATCTGATGGTGGGATCAACTATGAATGCGTTCGTCGTTTTTGGATCAAATGCAACAATATCACTGAACCGAGATCGTCCCTCGCTGTCTATTGAGTACACTTCTTCAAAACAGTGATGTCCCTTCTCCCGCAGTAAATTGGTGATGGTATGTTTTACGCTATGGTGCCTGGCGATGATTCACTGGTTGTTAGAAGGGTAGCTTCCAGTCACCTGCGATATTGTCTCATTCTCTCGGCCGCATTTACGACAGAGGTTGGAAGCGCTTTCTACTCCAGGTACACCGAACAGATTAGCATAATTACTATTTAGTTTGAGTGCTGCAGTCCATTCTGAAGATGACAACGAATTTTTGTTCCACACAAAGTCATTGCTTTTGGTGTGTGTCTTGTAATGTGTCACACCTGATCCTTGATATTTCATGTTGCACCAGTCGTCATAGCTTTTTTGGCGAAGAGCGGTCCTCAGTGCTTTCGTACTCTCTCCCTGAACGTTTTGTGCTTGTACACAAGATTACATTTCTTCATGACAGCCCGCTTTGCTTAGGAAAAGCTGGTCATTTACGGTTGAAAGGCATTTAGAGATTGCAAAGTGTTGGAGATAGATTTCCCACGATGCCTTGACTAGGCCAAGCCCTCTAAATCTTCTGGGTGCGTAGAATAGGTTATCATTAGTATGCATTGGCAGCCCGATAATTTCTTTTACCGTGCGTCGAATCATCACGTCGAGCCCGTTAGTAACATATAGTGGGATTTTATTAAGCGGTGCTGTTTGTAGCGGGTAAGTCAGCGTTGGGAATATGTTTTGGTTAATTATGTTTAATTTTTGGTCTGGTTTGAGTAGGGGCGACGCTGGCAGAGTGGCGAGATTCTTGTTCAATGATATCGAAGACTTTCGTCTCAACTGAGGCTGTTAATTTTCTCACCACTTGATAGGCATAGAGTTTCTTTTGTGAGTTGACCTTTATTGATGATGATGGCTGGGCTTTTACTTCTGTAGAGCGATGGTTGACAACAAGTATTTTACAGATTCAGCGATTCGAATGGCTGATTGTTTATTTCTCCCGATTACGGCTTGGTCATCCGCGAATCCAGTCAAGCTGAGTCCGTCGTAGTCGGATGAAATCTTGTACCCGTGTATATTGGGAAATTGTGGATCGCACAATTCTTCATACAGGAAGTTTATGGCGATGTTGAACAGGAAAGGCGACAAAGGCGCTCCTTGCGGTACACCACAGTTGATGCTGATATTTGTTGACGTGTGCTTTCCCGAGTGTATGGCAACTTGGTTTTGGACTATGAGGTTCATTAATAGGTTTCGCAGATTTCCTGACACGCCGGCGGCTTGCAATGATCTAAAAATATATAGAGACTCTCTTTAGCTGACGTTGGATATCTTCTGCTGTTAGTCTTACGTCTTTATTTTTAGTCTTGGATGGATAATATTCTAGAACTCGTTTGTTTGAATGAAATCTTGCACTCAGCAATTACCAAGTTCAATTCGAATGATTACAAAGATGCGTTAAATGAATTAAAAAAATTACCGATTGATCCAACTTTACCATGCATTTTGTATGGACTTGCCATTAATCAAACGAAAAACTGAAATTGTTTCTGGTTTTTCGATTACGAACAAAGCACGAATTTTAGCTGTTTCACAAAAAGAATCTGGTGGATGGTTAAATGCCCTTCCGTTACCTCATTTGGGTACACTTTTGGACTTGGATGCCATTAGAATTTCAGTTGGAATTCGTTTAGGAGCGGATTTATGTCAAAAATACACGTGCGTCTGCGGTTATCCTGTCGATAGAACTGGCACACACGGACTTTCATGAATCAGAAAGAAAGGGACATTCTCTCGTCACATCCATTTAAGCGATTTGATATCGAAGGCGCTTTCATCCGCTGGATTTCCATCAAAATTGGAACCAACTGTATTGATTCGGAAAGATGGCAAAAAACCTGATGGAATAACTCTTACGCCGTGGATGAATGGAAAGTCCTTAGTGCGGGATGCTACTTGCGTTGACACTGTCGCTAGTAGTTACTTGCATCTAACATCGAAAAAACCTGGTGCTGCAGCCAATCAAGCATGTATAAAGAAAAAATCACTTTACAAAGAAATAAGTGTTAACCATCATTTCTTGCCATTCGCTTTTGAAACTTTTGGAAGTTACAGCAATGCAGCAAAACAATTTGTAAAAAGATTGATACGTCTTCTGATTCATCGATCTGGAAATTTACATGCAAGATAATTTTTTAATCAAAGAATCAGTTTAATGTAGCTGCAATTCTGGGAACTATGCCACTCAATGCAAAAATTGAAGAAATTTTTTATTTACCAAGATAATTTTTAAATTAATAAAATCCTTCCTTCCTGTCGAGCCAGGGAAGAATAAAAGAAGAATCATTATGCATCACGACTATAACTGTTATTCTGTACAATCTAGAGTTACGCCCTACAGAAAGACATTTGTCATTTTTCATGCTTGTTGCTGCCGAAATGATACCAAATGTTTAAGTTATAACCGGATTTTGGCGACAGCGTTTGATTGAGTTAATAATAATTCCCATGTGGGAAAATAAGAAGACTTATAATCCAAATAAAACTCGAATGTTCTCATCACGAAAACTGGCAATAATTTTATTCAATTCAAATTCAGTTAAAAATGATGTACGTGTTGTTGTTCTCATGGTTCGCCTACAACTGATTCTTATCATAATTGCTCAGAGTATAGAACGATGTGAAGCATCGTTCGGAAAACAAAGAAAAATCAAAACAATTCAAAAGCTCGACCAATCAAACGATCTGCTAATATCGTTCAATGCAAAAATGGTCACGCGTCACCCTGCCTATTATACGAACCCACACGGCCGTCCTGCAACAATCGGCTGACCTCAGCCGATGCTTCTTGTGTTTGATCGTACCAATTCGGTGTTAACGTGTCATTGTCCACATATCTTTCGTCTGTGTCGTCATTTCGTTGTATTTTCTTGACCTTCACTTCGCCTCTTTTAATTGTGATTTCTACTTCTTTCAAAAACTTTTTACCCAACGTTAATTGCTCCGATGCTACTTCATCTTGTACCACATGACATTGTAGGTAGTACCCATCATCTCCGGTAGTCAAATGTAATTCATACGAGCCCCGTGTATCTACATGCGTACCCTGCATTGCCATGCGCGTCGGTGCTTTGCTTCGTTGTGGTAGACAATCCAATTTGCTTAACACGGATTTTCGTATGAACGTATCCGTTTCGCCCAAACAGATAATAGCCTTGATAGCGACTTTGCCATGAAAAAAAGTTATTTTCCAATTCGATATGTGTACCACAGGCATTAACGTTTCACTTTTGTTTCCTTTGTCTAATTCACCGGTTGCTTGCACCAAATCGTTTTTCGTTTCACAGCTCTTCCCAACATGACCAAATTGACTGCAGCGGAAACATCGCATTCCTTTTCCTTTGTGTGGACATTCGTCTGTTCGATGACTCTTCCCACCACAATTTTTACATCGCTGTGATTCTCGTACGGCTGCCATATCCAGCTCGTCCATCTTTTCGTTCAACTTATCCATAACCAATCCCAAACGATTCGCTTTGTCTCGACGCAAACAATTACGATTCTTTGTATCGCCTACTGTTTTCGTACACCACGCCGTTTTAACACAAAGCAATTGAATGGACCGTTATCTCTTCGATTTTCTCGTCTGAATTGATCGGCGTAAACCACTCAATTTACCCGAACTCTTTTCCTTATCGATTTTTCAAATTTCACTTCTTTGCCTCTTCTCTTTTCAACGGCCGTGTGGGATCGGTATAATCGGCAGTGTCAACGGTTGTATTGACTTGTATTCAGGTTTTATATTGAACGACGTCACATGTCGTTCGACAATGTAAATTTAGGTTTTAGTTTGAAGTGAATCGTTATCCTAACATGAACTAAATATTTTGACAATAAAACTCATTTCATTCTCTGGAATTATTGGAAGTTTGCACTTTTATTACTTTCTATAGTTCTTTTGAAAAGTCGCGTAGGGAGAAAAAAAACGAATAAATTCGTATGATACGATATGTAACCACCACCTTTTATGTCAATCTATTAATTACATTTCTAAATAATTCAATAAAAGATTAATTTCCATACATTCTATTGTTTTCACAAAATGCAAAATAATTAGAATTGCCGGAATATTGTACCTGGATGCATATTCTCTTACAATTTCAAATCTCATCTGGAATAATTGATATTCCTTTAAAAGAACTTTAGTATATTTCACTTGTTTATGCAAGTTATTTTTAGCACATAGAAAAATATTTTGCTAGACAATGAAATGTTTTACGAAATGTCTATTCATCAAGCTTTCAGTTTAAAATTATAGCAACAGATGTTATTATAAGCGATGCAAAGTTATTGATATCACTTGACCTAGAACGCACTTTAGAACAAATTAATCCAGCATTAGAAAATGATCTTTCAGACTCATGGGCTTGATAGTCAACAAATAAATGTATAGCTTCTCCAGATGGAAGCAACCATCCCCTAGGACCACAATTTCTCGTTTGATGACTTTGGTCTCGTGCAGCTAGATCTTCTTTTCGTTCAAATCAAGTTGACGTGTCTGATAAAAAAAATTGAAAAACAAAATAATCAGAGTTCAGACTGTCTATAGACTATTATTCGTTGTTACAAATGTGTACGATTGTGGAATGGATGGTTTGTTTTACGACATGCCGGAAAAATGCACCAATTTTTTTATAAAATTAATTAAAGTAATAAATGAAAGGAGCAGTTCAGTTAGTACAGCCGCCGAAATAAAAAAAATGAGCGATGGCGGACACTTAAATTGAATTTCAAATCACAATGTAACTCTTTATAACCCTAAAAATTGTGTAGTTTTTGATTTCCTGCGTAAAGACCGCTCACATAGAAATATTATTCGGTAGTACATTCGGCCTCCGTCAGTTCGTTTGCGGCTGTCAAATGGGGCTAAAAATTTGTAATTTTTTTCAAGAAAAACAACAAAACAACACGTTTTGAAGATATGCAGTAGAATAATTTATTGCTTACAATTACGTTTTACGTCTGTTAAAATTAACTTGTCAAAATAGCCATGGACCATTATTGCAAAATATTGAAATCGGTTAATCGTTCCTGCGTTTTTATGCTAATCGCATTTTATATTATATACAGTCACGTTTCCAATGTTTGTCAGCATGAACACTAAAGTCATGATCGCCCACTTAACTCCTTTTTCATGCACTTCCTGCTGGTTGGGTCGATAGTATGAGTTTTTTTTACCCCATTTACGTACTTTTCAAAACGCATAACAAATTCGTCCACTTCCGACCTCTTTAAAATTTGTGCGCTTTGAGTGTTGTAAATAAAAAGACTTCAATACTGGAGTATTACATATTACCACTGGAGCATTGGTAGATACGTCACAACGATTGAAGCCGTGAACTTGCTGCCACCAATTCTTATCGCAACAAAATGATAATCTTGTGAATATGACAGATTTACTCTCTTACAGTCATGGTAAAATAGATATGAACATTGTACTTCTGCGCAGAAATAAAAAATTCATATCTATTTTGCCATGACCGTAGGATAGGCTGAAATGATCAGCGGCAACAACAATAATATGCGATGAAACACACAATGCGATTTAAAATAAATTTAGAATTTGTCGTTCTAAAAATTATTCATTGTCATTCAATTGAAATTGAAGCCCTTTTTCGTCGTCGTTAATTTGGCTAAATACGAATTTGAATTAATCTGTCCACATATATCGCCTTATGGTTTCCGTGATAGAGAAACGTACCTATTGTCTATCTATACACTAACCCTCAATGTCAACCACCCACTGTGTTCAGTATATTAATTGGTCAAACCGTACAGATAGACTGATGAAACTAAAACACAATCCCAAAATGGGTGTCACTTGTACTCAAATCTGTACAATGCCGCCGTCTCTTTTAACTTCTGAAATTCGAAGGAAAGCGCTTTTTGTTTTTCTCTAGTGCAATTAAAGAATTGTGTTGGGTCTTCGAATCGAGTGACAAAAGATGGAAAGGCAAAGAATGAATTTTTCTGAATATACATTTCAAATGACACCCTGTCAAAATCCTAAATAGGGACGCTAAATACAGCTTCAATTTGTATATATGAAGCTAACCTCAACGTTGTGCAAACTACATAGTCATACAGCTTCAAAGTTATGCTTCTGTAATATGTGCAGATTATGTGTACAATAAAACACAGTGCCTATTGCAATGCATGTAACCTATGTGCTTGGTTTATAATTTAAATATAGGGCAAGATTATTTGATGACGTGGCTCGGTGCGGCCATACAAGTGTTATATTTGCGGTATTTTGCATGCTCTCACATAATAAATAGCATTTCATCTAAATTGCCAAAAAAAATATTATTTTTGACTTTTTTATGAAAACTGATGTCCAACTAATTTCATAAATTTTGACAGGTTAGAGCTAGGATATAACCTTAACTAGTTCATCAGTAAAGATAACTAATAATAAATTTAACCACTAATCCCACTAATAGACTAGGCATTTGCACGTCAAACGTACTCATCAGTAAATTTAACCGGATAATTGCTGATAAATTTATTGTAGCCTCTGGGATGCGTACATTCTGAGAATTGTTTTACTTTAGCACCAATCGTACATTTGGCGTCTATGAGAAAATGAAATAATTAAAAAAAATTGTGACAAAAATTATAGTTTTATTCTAACACTAGGCGCTGTGACCCGGCCGGATCAGGGATCATTTCCTCAAATCGACCACTTTTGTTCTACCAACTTTTGTCGATCACGATTCATATAACATGCTCTTACTGTCGACAAAAGTTGGTAGAACAAAAGTGGTCGATTTGAGGAAATGCGAGTTGTCCGTTTTCAAACATACACAAGTAACGATTTTATTTACAACAAACATTGTCGTCATCAGAATGGGTCGCAGCCGTTAAACTCAATTCGAATTATGCCAATCTGAATGGTGTGCCTGGGTAATGTCTCTTCCTCCACCCTCTGTCGCAAATGTAACAGAGCGATTGAATCTATTGCTCATGTAAGAGGAAGTTGCCAGTCAAATACCCAGTTAATCACCGCCATACATCATAAAATCAAACATTAGCTTACGAAACTATTGGAGGAGAAAGGATTGAAATGTTTCGAAGAGGACGCAGTTGATTCCGAAGGTCGTTAAGATTCAGCGACATCGTTGCATTCGATGTGAAACTGAAAAAAGCATCATCGATCCTACAATTCAAGCCAATGATCCGAACGAAGATCAATTGTAAACGAAAAATGTTCGATATACGAACCATTTTATAAAATCTCGACATGGACAGTTCACAATAGTAACATAACTCCTATTTAAATGCACTTTTTGCGTGGTGGGTTGACACTTTGAGTTTTTTAACTCCATTTACGATGCACTTTTGAAAACGCATCAAATTTTTCAAATTTCTTTAATTTCGCGCCTTTTTTCGCATACAGAAGTATATACACACGTACAGATGATGTGGTTAAGATTATTGCAAAACTGCGAAGAAAAATCTAAATTCAACATTTTTGTAGCGATAATATTATCTTTAAGTCAGATCAGACGCTGTTAGGAAAGCACTCAATTCAATTGAGCAGCACTATTGTTTTAATAAATTATTCTTTAAATTTATTATAACTGTACTAATACTGGTCGTACCGTTACCCTTCATTGTACTGCCTTCTATGTTCTGATTCAAAAATCATATCGCGTAAACTAATCAAATATTGAAAAATGGTGTTCCGTAAATCCGGCTGAAATTGGCCAGTGGTGGTGAACTAGGCAGCCATTGGAAAAAAAATTGCGAACATAAAACATATACTTGATTAATTTAAAGATCAAACAGAAATTATCCTGAGATTAATTTTTATTTCTGAAGGCGGCAAATTTCACCCGGATTTACAGTTCTACGATATTGTTCAGTATTCAATAGTATTACAAACACAGCAAAATTTACAAATAAATCATACGTATATTTTCATCAAAGCTCAATAATCTGGCGTGGGTGATGCCACCGAGGATTATGTATTTTGACATTTTCCGTTCGGAAGTAAAATTTTCACTCATGGCTTCAACTTATTTCATGTTTGCAATGCACTTACGACCTCTTCTACAACATTACGACACTGACTGAGTAAAACATTTTATTATATCCCATTTATTATCAATTTTCCGAGTGCATTTGCTACTTTTAGAAGAAAGAAAATCCATTAACAACAGATCAAAATTCCATAAAAGAAAAATGTTTATAAATCGTTGTCATCTATAGCAGAACAGATTCTTGAAAAATATGTTCCGTGTCAAAAACAACTATGATAAATGATGAAGTCAGACTATAACCGACAAACCAAAGTTTTTCTCTCATTCGCTAGACGGCACAAAAGCGAAAATGTAAATGTACAAAAGCACATAACTAATAAGTGATGAAAATGTGAATCATTAATTAAATTAAGCCAACAAAAATGTTTATTCGTTATCAATCATAATCAGAAGTGTATTAAAAGAGTTATAAAAAATTGTTTTTATCATTCTCGACTAAAAATGGCCGATGTGAATTCCGAAAACGGAGTAACATCTGACGTTTATTCGCAACTCGACAAAACTGACTAGTAAATTCAGTTTAGTCGAGGCGGTCGGAGCTAATTTGAAAATCGAAATTACTTCAAGTCTTGTGCCTCAGTGAACGAAATCAGTACAGAAACATGATTAAAAGTCATTCAAAATATTTGTTTTGATTATCACAAAACTTTTGCATTTTTAAATTTCAATACAGTGAAGATACCAATCCAATTCATCTCACAAAAATCACGTAAAAAAATACGTAAACGACACATGCGAAATAAAAGTTAACTTTCGTATTTCACATCCGAAAAAAAGGAATTTGGCATGTATATACAAATCTCCCGAATATTTTTAGGCTGACGCTATTTACAGTTCCTGCACGTTGTACTCTATGGGGACTATTTGCAGGAACTGCAAATAGCCCTCTTTAGAGACTATTCGCAGGAACTGCAAATAGTCTTTTCTTTTTTAAACTGAATAAATTATTTTTAATTATAGTCTTCATGAAAGACTATTTGCAGGTAAGGCGAGTGACATAACCAACACGTTGTTGTATCATTTTGCGCCGCGCTACTGTAGGATTCACCGCTTCGAGGGCACACTGACGGAGCTGAATAACGTCACTCATGGGGCTATAAATTGGTAATCTAATATCACATTTAACCCGAACTTGAAACTCTGGAATTGATTTAGTGAAGTGTTATTTCTTATTTCTACTTGTCTTATTCAAATTCATTGGAATAAATAAATGAATGTTCGTCAGCGGTGAAGGAATATTTTTTAGAAAAGTGACTGTCAAGGCAATATGCATTTTTTTTTTTTTGGAAAGGAAAAAAAGGAAATTGTTAGGACTGAAACTTACTATCAATTGTAATTGCTGAAATCGGCAATTAATGCTGCTTTTCCATTATAATTTTATTTTACTAATCGAAGAACCTTGGTCTATAGAAATAGGATCTCAGGGCCAACGTAGAGCGGCATTCTATGTGAAACCCAAGTTGCAGGCAATGTTACTCCATGAATTTTCGGATAGGGATAAGACTGTAGTTAAGATCAGGCTAAAGCTAGAGGTGATCTTCTCGTGGCATCCTGCTACTTGCCAGATGGGCGGACTCTCCATGTACAGATGTGGTGATCGAGGCGACAAACTTCTCGAAGGTAAATGAGGTTCCAATGATTCTATGCTTTACGGTCACGGTCTGGGGT
>CM055406.1:133531448-133547911 GCA_029228625.1 Pseudolycoriella hygida
AATTGCCACCACATACTGATGGAAACATTTATTTACATTTTGTATTGTTATTATACCTATATACCTAACATCAATGACATATTAATATAGATAGACTGGCACCACTGGCACTCGGTAGGACCAGTCTATGCAATACTAATTTCTCATTGCCTACCATCCCTGAGGATGTTTTGTAACAATCGAAGTGTCAATTCGATTGCTGCAAAAAATCGTGTTACTTCCCTAACGCATGAATTTTCTGAAAGGGTTTCAGGTAAACATTGGTATTTTTCTAAAAGTTACAAAATTTTTGACTAAATTTCATAACTTTTTAGATGAAAAATAACAAAGTTTACCTGAACTCTTGTGCCGAAGTCCCTACCCTGCTCTGTTTCCGCCTAAAGGCGGCGGAAACTCAGAGATTAGTTTCCTGAAACTAATCGAACAGATAGCGTCATCCTCCGCCGTAACGGTGAGCAAGGTCAGAGACCTTGCCCATAATTCCGCCGGTGCAGACGGAGGTTATCTAAAGGAGGCTCTAAAGACGGATCGGGTGGCACTGTTCGTCATTGCTGTAAAGGGAAAAGATTTGGGGGGAAAACTCAGGGACGAGATGCTTGGCGACGATGGCCAAGACCGATGGCAGACACAGTCATTATGTCGTGTGTCCGCATGGAAGGGAATAAAATTCGAATTCAATTTCAATTAATATAAGAATTTTTAAATGGCCTCAATAATTCCAAACGATGGGTAAATAAACAAGAGTTTATTTTTAATGGGCTATAGGCCGTATTTCAAAATCTTTATTACTAAATTATAGTTGTCGACGTTTCGGGTACATTGTGTACGCCATTATCCAGACTGAAATTTAAAATACATTGATTACGTTAATACATTGCACAATTTGACGATTATCACAAGTATACTGAAATAGTGAAATAAACAGCAAATTTGAAACCAAAATAATAAATTGAAATATTCACCTAGTATTTCCATCGTGTTAAGCACGATAAAAAATAATAAGATAACTGTCAAGAATTATTTAGATATCAATTTGAATTTAGAACTAGGAACATAAAAATCTATACACAGCTGTAGTGTAGTGTCAAATTAAGACTGAAAATTGAATTAACAAATGTATGCGATAGTGGTGTGGACTGAAAAACGGAAATTATTTGGCATTGTGTTGATTTTGCTATGTCATTGCGAGGGGGTGTGTATGAGTGGTTTACATTTATCGGCATTGATTGAGCGAAGTAAAGCGCAATAAGCTGGTGATATTGATGCTCCTTCCTCTAATCTGAAGTTAATGGTGTTCTCGTTTCGAATGTGTAAATTTTCAAGAATCAGTCTCTTATATTCTTTTTTCTCCGTCTCTAATATGGAAACAGCATTGAAGTCCATTCGATGTCGGTTGCCGTCTTGGTCAGGTTCGCAATGAGCGACGACTTCTGTGCGTGTGTAACTACTGCAATGCTCTTTTTTAGTGCTGTTTTTATGTGGACACACTCGATTGTTGAGGGGGTTCTTAGTGTTGCCAACGTAGCATTTCAAACATTTCCGTATCAGCTGATGATTTCTATCAAATAATCCAGCGCACGGTATCTTATATACAACATGTGTTTTATCCATCATTTTTATCGGGTTTTTCAGTTTGGTGAATGTTGTGGCGTTTTGCTGATTCATTGGTTTTAAAACCAATTGAATCTTAGTTGTGGCCTTAGAGATCACTCTTCTAATCGAGTGCGTTAAACCATCAACAAATGGCAAACATTTGATGACTTTCTTCTCATTTTCAACTGGTTCTACCACTTCATTCACCGCTGACTGTTTGAATTTGGCAATTGCTTTCTGCATTTGCTGTTGGACAAGCCTCTTTGGATATTTGTTTTCAAACAAAATCTTCTGAGCTTTTTCTACACATTGTCCATGGAACTCGTTATCGACGAATGATAAAATGCGATGGAACATATTGAATGCGACGTTTGACTTTTGTTGAAGTGGATGTTGGGAGAAAAAGTGTAAGATTTTTTCGGCTGACGTTGGTTTTTGATACCAATCAATTGAAATTGTGCCGTTGTCTCTCCTAGACAGTAGCATGTCTAGATATGGAAGTGACCCATTTACCTCTTCTTCATATGTAAATTTCAAATGTGATGGCATGAAACCATTTAAGGCATTCAACATTCGTTTCACTTGACGTCTAGGTACGTATCACTGCACCTAAATCGTCCACGAACTTCATCAATAGTTTTGGTTTAAAGTTCAATTGGGGCAGCACTATGTCAAGTAGTTTATTCATGACTATTGCTGCAATTGTTGGACCCGTGTTAATGCCCATAAACACTCCGTCTTTCTGTTCAATAAAACTATCTTTCCAACTAAAAACTGCTGATTCTCTCGTAACAAAATCGAAAATTTCTTCCAAAAGTTTCTTTGAGATTTTTATTTGGTGGTATATATGGGGATAAAAATCCTCCATGATAACTTGTTTCGCAAACTCTAATGGAACTGAGGGAAATAGCGCCACCACATCAAAGGATAATAATGTGTCATTATTCGTCATTATCACCTTACGGATTCTTTGCGCAGCTTCGATACTATTTAGAACGTCGTATTTAACTTTTGCAAATGGCTTAAGGAGAGTGTCGAGCCAGATTGCTAATTCTGACGATGGACTATCTACTGTGGAAACGACGTGCCGCAATAGAACGTTTTGTTTGTGGATTTTTGGCATACCATAAATTCGCGATATGTGTGTATTGTAGTGTGTCATGCGTTGACGTGTACGCTCATTAATGACTTCCTCATCTCGTAAACGTGAAACGAATTTATTTGCCTTTGTTTGCAATGCTACGCGAGGGTTCTTCTTTTTAACTATAGTGTATTTAGTTACGTCGCTAAATATATCGTTCATTTTCGATTCATAGTCAGCTCTCTTCATTGCAACAATTGCACCCCCTTTGTCCGCACGTAAAATAATAATTTCACGGTTATTTTTCAAAAAATTCAATGCATCATCATGGATTGAGCGAATAATACGTTGCAACGGTGTGAGGCGTTGTCGATTGTTGTTGTAGTTCATTAATAAATTGGCTACTAGTGCACGAGTGATTTCTCTCTCTTCGTGATCTTCGATGCTACTCATACAGTCTTCAGTTGATGCAAGGAATGCGAACATCGGAAACTTGTTGTCATTGTATGGAACGGCGAATTTATTTCCAAGTGATAAGAGCCATTTAATTTCAACTGGAATATCAATATCAGTTAAATTTTTGAACCAGCGTTCGTTATATTTAATTCCGAACGTGTCAAAGAAATATTGTCTCGCTTCTCTTCTTTTATTCGCCTTTTTCGAGCTATAGAAATCGCATAAAACTGCGTATAATTGGTAATTTTGCCGACAAATTGATTTAAACGTTGCTGGTGGTGTTTGCAACCGCTTCAAATTGTTGAACAAATGTTTGATCTTATTCTTGAGTTTTTTAATGCGGTCGAAATGGTGATCAATGTGCATTGACAATAGTTTTTGGTGATAAATGGTGGTGGTGTTATTGCATTTCTCGCGTGTGGTGCGGTTATTTGTAAACCATTTCATTGTATTCGTTGTTACAGCTACAATAAATTTCGGTGAGTAACCATATTTTACACATTCCTTAAGAAAAGTGAGGGACGCGCTCATTTTTGCCTTTGATTTGTTAAATTTGAGTATACGTTTCGTGGTATTGACTATGTCATTACTGCAATGTTGCAACATAGTCAGACTATGTCATTACTGCAATGTTGCAACATAGTCAGACTATGTCATTACTGCAATGTACGAATGACGAATAATGACACATTATTATCCTTTGATGTGGTGGCGCTATTTCCCTCAGTTCCATTAGAGTTTGCGAAACAAGTTATCATGGAGGATTTTTATCCCCATATATACCACCAAACAAAAATCTCAAAGAAACTTTTGGAAGAAATTTTCGATTTTGTTACGAGAGAATCAGCAGTTTTTAGTTGGAAAGATAGTTTTATTGAACAGAAAGACGGAGTGTTTATGGGCATTAACACGGGTCCAACAATTGCAGCAATAGTCATGAATAAACTACTTGACATAGTGTTGCCCAAATTGAACTTTAAACCAAAACTATTGATGAAGTTCGTGGACGATTTAGGTGCAGTGATACCTAGACGTCAAGTGAAACGAATGTTGAATGCCTTAAATGGTTTCATGCCATCACATTTGAAATTTACATATGAAGAAGAGGTAAATGGGTCACTTCCATATCTAGACATGCTACTGTCTAGAAGAGACAACGGCACAATTTCAATTGATTGGTATCAAAAACCAACGTCAGCCGAAAAAATCTTACACTTTTTCTCCCAACATCCACTTCAACAAAAGTCAAACGTCGCATTCAATATGTTCCATCGCATTTTATCATTCGTCGACAACGAGTTCCATGGACAATGTGTAGAAAAAGCTCAGAAGATTTTGTTTGAAAACAAATATCCAAAGAGGCTTGTCCAACAGCAAATGCAGAAAGCAATTGCCAAATTCAAACAGTCAGCGGTGAATGAAGTGGTAGAACCAGTTGAAAATGAGAAGAAAGTCATCAAATGTTTGCCATTTGTTGATGGTTTAACGCACTCGATTAGAAGAGTGATCTCTAAGGCCACAACTAAGATTCAATTGGTTTTAAAACCAATGAATCAGCAAAACGCCACAACATTCACCAAACTGAAAAACCCGATAAAAATGATGGATAAAACACATGTTGTATATAAGATACCGTGCGCTGGATTATTTGATAGAAATCATCAGCTGATACGGAAATGTTTGAAATGCTACGTTGGCAACACTAAGAACCCCCTCAACAATCGAGTGTGTCCACATAAAAACAGCACTAAAAAAGAGCATTGCAGTAGTTACACACGCACAGAAGTCGTCGCTCATTGCGAACCTGACCAAGACGGCAACCGACATCGAATGGACTTCAATGCTGTTTCCATATTAGAGACGGAGAAAAAAGAATATAAGAGACTGATTCTTGAAAATTTACACATTCGAAACGAGAACACCATTAACTTCAGATTAGAGGAAGGAGCATCAATATCACCAGCTTATTGCGCTTTACTTCGCTCAATCAATGCCGATAAATGTAAACCACTCATACACACCCCCTCGCAATGACATAGCAAAATCAACACAATGCCAAATAATTTCCGTTTTTCAGTCCACACCACTATCGCATACATTTGTTAATTCAATTTTCAGTCTTAATTTGACACTACACTACAGCTGTGTATAGATTTTTATGTTCCTAGTTCTAAATTCAAATTGATATCTAAATAATTCTTGACAGTTATCTTATTATTTTTTATCGTGCTTAACACGATGGAAATACTAGGTGAATATTTCAATTTATTATTTTGGTTTCAAATTTGCTGTTTATTTCACTATTTCAGTATATTTGTGATAATCGTCAAATTGTGCAATGTATTAACGTAATCAATGTATTTTAAATTTCAGTCTGGATAATGGCGTACACAATGTACCCGAAACGTCGACAACTATAATTTAGTAATAAAGATTTTGAAATACGGCCTATAGCCCATTAAAAATAAACTCTTGTTTATTTACCCATCGTTTGGAATTCAATTTCAAAACAAATCGAATTTCATTATTGCGGCCATTTTGGACGCCGCAATAATAAAGTTCAATTTGTTTTGAAATGCAATTCGAATTATTCCATCGTTGTTGCTTTCAATTTCCATTTGCAACAAATTGAACAATCAATTTGTTGCAAATGAAAGTCGATCGCCGAAACCTGCAACGAGAAGAAAAAAAAAATACTTGATACTTACGATCTGGAAGGTCAGAATTGAAAAGACCGATTGAATGCTTCGTTTCGTTTATCGGACCACAAACGATATCCCCACCTAACACACAATGACGAACACATGAATTCAATACTTGTTCATGTTTCGTCAAGTCGTTTTATGCGGTAATGTTCATGTTGTTCACATGTTCACAATGTTCACAAAATACTGTTTCATATTCGTTTATGGTTTCTAGGATTCTATGATCGCATAAATTTAAATAATCCGATCGTTTTTCTCCGAGTGGTCTAAGTTATCATCTTGAAACCAATTTTTAGACCCATACGAAGAACAAAGTTCTTCTAAAAAAGGATCTACTGTGTTAACCGAGACGTTTGTAACCAGTCGAATTTTGACGCGGGAGTTTTTGGTTTTGTGGTCCAAATAAAACAAATCTTCAAAAAAAAATTTGTCCGTCCGTCCGTCCGTCTGTCCGTCATCACGATAACTCGAGTAAAATTTGACCGATTTTCATAACTTTTTTTTTAACTGAAAGGTAATCGGAAAAGTGGTTATGGGATTGAATTTGGGCATTTTTGGTGCAAGGAACACATTACGGACTCACTCCACAAATAATTATTAATACATTTGAGTGGTGAGTTTTCGGTGTTTTGGAATGTTTGAAAATAAGTTTTTCAGTATTTGCTTAAATACGCAATACAGAAATTGAGAATTAAGTTTTAGCGACCACGTGTGTCAGGGTTTTGGGGAAATAATGTCCAATCCGAGGATATGGCCACTTCTAGAATTGAGACGGTTTCTCCCGCACTTTTCAACTTCCATCAGGTTTTTTGACATTTTTCGGTTATTCTCGACATGAATCAGGTCATGCAATGGAGCTTCCTAGGTTTATGGGATTCTTGTGGATTATTGCTGATTTCTCTAGCACTTTTCAACTTGAATGGAGATACGTGCTATTCGCAATTAGGTATCGATATAATATAAGATTATCGATTCACTGAGATAACTTAAGAATAACCGTTCAAGTGTAAGCGAGGTAATGCGAGCAAGGGTGTGAGTTGATTGATTTTTTTATTGTAAGAGCGATGATAAGTCGAAATGTAACTACGACTTGATAGACTTTCATTATGAAACATTGCTTTAAAAATGAGAAGGTTAGCAAGTAGAAGCTCATAAGAGATGAAATGTACCTTTTCAAGATTGTAAATGGATATATTCGATCTGAACTCTCCAGTAAGCTGAGTCTTGCGTCCTACGGATACTCTATCCGAAGCATGAATCAATTTATACATAGGACACCTCATACGAATATTCTGCTTAAAGCGCCATCTGTCAGGCTCCCTAGAAACCATGACAATACTTTTAAGGGCATTGCTGTCCGAAGTGACATTTATATTGGAGTGTATAAGAATATTATATCAGCTCTTCCCATCGTGCCTGGATCATCGCAGTTTTTAGTATATTAATGTCTGGTTTTTAACCCTTTAGCGTTTGACCTTTAATTTATTACTTGATTTCAAGTTCGACATCACATCTGGCTGATTTGGTGAAGCGATACTTCGTCTTAATATATCAATAAACCTATCCCTTCAATTTGTTCTTCTTAAACACATTTTCTACCTTCTTGATCCAAATTTTCTTAGCTTTCTTAGTAGTAATTTCTTTATTGATATGATTAATTTCTTCTTGTACAGCAGAGGCGAGCAATTTATTTGAGTAATTTTGAGTTAACATATTATTGGACAAATCTGTTTGTTAACCCTAAATAAATAAATAAAATAAATAAATGACATTTTTTTAAATCTTTTTTTTCATTTGATTTATCGGTCTACGCCAAAAATTACAGGAGAAACACAAACACGTGGCCATTAACATGTATCTTCCAATTTGGAAAATCGGACTTCCTTCGGCGAAGCAGTCGGAATTCCTCTAGAAAAACGTCTTTACCGAAGGAAGTCCGATTTTTTAAATCGGAAGAATTATGTACATATTTCTCTAGTTTTACGTTATTTATCGCATTAGTCAGAGGAGTCTCAAAAATTTAATGGGAGACTTATCTTCGCATATACAATAAAAGTAAATATCAATCAATTAAAGCGTTTTTTAGGTATTTTTACCGTTGCGTCACAAATGGTTGGTAGTAACGAGCTCGCGTGATAAACCAGAGGGTTGTTAGGAACACTAATTTTCACGTTACGTAACTAAGCAACGGATTTGGACTATAAGCGACATTAATCAGGTGTTCCAATACTGGTTCCTCGATTTTGTGATTTTAGCATCTCTCATATCAGAAATCTAGCAGACTATGTAAGCGAATCTCTCTACACAAAATAAGAACATTAGAAACATAAAAACGTAGCAAATGCTAAGCTATGTTACGTTGAAAGGTAACTTATTACGTTATTTTCGACCTCTGTAGAGCCTTAGACAATAAGTGAGTACAATGGATTACAATGAATAATTTCATCGTTCAGTTTGCTACCACGATATCGTTCGGTGCTAACAAATACGCACATACACTCACTCACACTCGTATATCCGAATTATAATAAAAGAATCGAAGAAGAAAAAAAATTAATGTCAAGTCATAATAATATGTCCATTAGAGCTATTGCCATAACGCCATCTAAAATAAATGGCATTGTTTAATGTGGTGGCATCCATCAAAAGCAACCATATTTTTATGTTATGAACAACTTTTCCGATGTGTTAATGGTTGAGTTAGGGTTTTCGAAGTGTGCACCAGAGTTATTTGACTTTTGAATAGATGGCTTTATTCGGAATGATGAATTTAAGTTGTTTGAGAAGTCGGTCGACGTGTTGCTATTTTCTTTGGACAATACATTTGAAAATTGTTATCCAAAACCATCAACAAATGACAAGCTATTACCTCGAATATTTGCTTGAAGATTGCAGAGGTTTGTCAAGACAGTGCTTAATTTCATATTTTCTTTCATTACTATAGATTATATCGTCCAAATGTTGTACGTTTGTCTAACATAAATCTAGAGTTTAGGTACCATTTATCGGGAGTGTTTTCCGAAAAGAAATCAGAAAAAATATGCCCATGGGATTCCCAACGAAAATAAAATTTATAAAGTTTATCCCACCTGAAAGTTGTACGTTGAGCAGACTATTTTAGAGCAAGGCTGACAAGTTATCCAAGTTTTTATGAGTCACGAGAGTGACATGCCATGTATATTAAGAGGTTATCTTTGCGCACTACCTTTCCTATACGATAAACAACTTGAATACATTTTTTGGTAATTGCATAGCTCAGTTGGAACAAATGTAACGTAGGAACGTAATTTTCACTGTTTTCTGTGCAAGACACATACTTCCAATCTTCTAGAAAGTTGTCGGCCATGTTTTCTTTTTATTTATTCTTCATGTTTCATTAACAGTTGACAATCAGATACTACGTGACTCCAATTTGCTGGAACAATTCTAAGGAGCCACTAATATTTATTTAACTGAAATTAATTTTTTGAAAAAACATATCACTATAGTAAAACATAATCAAAGACCCGTGCGTATCAGAATAGATGTGGCAAACAGAATAGATGTGGCAAAGAAACTCGAACGTATCTTAATATACAAATAAGCAAACAGTCCAACGCTTTCTTTTCTTTTATAACTGTAAGAATTTCAAAGATCCATAGAAATTACCCAAGGTAATGTCAAAGGCCCTACCGAAGTACGTCTCAGGCCATTCAAATCTAGAAAAGCATATATCCAAGGACTAAGTCATTTTTCCCTAAAACCCTGAAACAAGTGTTCTCTAAAATTTTGTTCTTTACAACTTTGCCTTTGGAATCAACTTTCTATCTCTCATAGTTCTGGAGATTCGGGTCATCCTGCCCAATTATGGAAGTGGCCATATGCAAGAATTGGGCCATATTTCCCTAAACCCCTGAAACACGTGTTCGCTTAAATTTAATTCTCTACAACTTCGCCTTTGAAGCCAACTTTCTAACTCTCATAGTTCTGGAGATCTGGGTCATCCTGTCCAATTATGGGAGTGGCCATATACAAGATTTGTGCCATATTTTCCCAAAACCCAGAAATACGTATTCGCTTAAATTTAATTCTCTACAACTTCACCATTGGAATCAACTTTCTAACTCTCATAGTTCTGGAGATTCAGGTCATCCTACCCAATTATGGAAGAGGCCAAATACCATATACCATATATCCCTAAAACCCTGAAACATGTGTTCGCTTAAATTTAATTCTCTACACCTTTGCCTTTGACAGGAAATCTCCATATTGCATAGTTAAGGAAATACAGACTAAAAATTAAAAAATCAAAAACCATTTTATCCAATTATTCAGTCTATGAAGACGAAAAACTGTTTTCGTATATGGCCGAGAATCTCAATTTCGTCCATTCCATTGGTCCCAGTGCCCAGACCCCTGACCCGATTCCCACAAAACATTTTATGAAGACGAAAAACTGTTTTCGTATATGGCCGAGAATCTCAATTTCGTCCATTCCATTGGTCCCAGTGCCCAGACCCCTGACCCGATTCCCACAAAACATTTTTCCCGGTTTTGTGACATCAAATGCTTTCATTTGACACTAAAGTGAGGAGTTTTCGTGCTATACTTGCTACGTCCATATCTCCGGAACTACTTGGCCGATTTTGCTCATCTTAGAACTTGAATCATGGAAGGCATGTACCTGAGTTCTTTGAACTCGCATAGCGGAGTATAAACAAACTGTGATATTTTAAATAAAGGCAATGAATATGTCTGCCAAATAAAGGCGACGAAATATCTGCTATACTAAAGCCACATAATGTTTTTCATCTTACCCGAGAAACTCGACCAGAAATTATTATTCATTCGAAGATCAAAAAACAAAAAAAATACGAAAAACTAATTTATTTTTTTGGTTGATGACGATGGAGATGTTTGACACCTCTGATTCTGATGTATACTTTTGTCCATCGAAGTATGGACTCGTGGAGAGAATTGAAGGAAACATTTTTGCCCATGGAAGTATGTTTCAGAGACCTCTTTTTAGAGACTTAGATCTGCCTTAGCCTAAAAAATGTTTCTTTCGCTATGTTGTAGAGAAAACTGAGGGGAAAATTTTTCTCCACCAAATATGCATACGCCTGTCATTAGTTCCAGCCGCCCCAGGTCGGAGAATTGGTTTGGGGATTGGAAGGGTGTTTTAATCCGTTACTTTGGATATATTTTTCAATGATTGCCTTTTGGAGGTTTTCCAAATGATGTAATTTTATAGCGATTCGTACACTAATTTAACAAAAATTTGTTACATTCATCGGCATTCCCTGTGACAGACGCATACTTTATAGGGAATTGTACGGGTCAACGTAGTGCATATTTTTTATTCAATTTCAATTTATTTAAATAGTAAATCAACAAAAACAGATTTTTTCCCTGACCAGACAATAAAAATTAGGTTATTTCTAAATAAAAGTAGAGTAACTTTGCAACTCCAGTATGTGCACCAATTTAAAGGAGCACAAATGTTTATTTATTATCTTATATTTTTATGATGAAACAAAAAGTTCATTTATGATTATTCTCTTGTGTATATGAAATAAGACAAACGGACTTATGTAATTATTCAGAAAACAAAGAAAAAAGAATGCCCAACTTAGCGATGATTCCAGTTTAAATTCAAAGCGTATTATGTTTACTCACTCCACTCACGCCCAGATAATGGATATTGGAAGCATATAAAAATAATTATATGCATATAAAATATTAATTACATTAATTATTGCATCAACAGGGCTATCAAAAAAGTGAATAGCCAATCAAGAACATAAAACATATGAAGGGACCCGTTCGTATCGGAATAGATGTGGCAAACAGAGTTGATGTTACGAAAAGACTCGAACGTATTTAAGTAAACATTGCCTTAACTCTTAAGTGTATGAAATTACGTCCTCATTAAATTATATTGGAAATTTCCGAGAGGGCAATATTGAAAAACCCGTCCGAAGAAACGTCGTAAAAAAGGCCTTCCGAAGTAGACAAAAATGTTCATCTCAATTTTTTCTACAACATAGCAAAAAACCATTTTTTGTCTAGTGCCTGCCTAGGGTCCTCAGGAGAGGCCTCGGACAAATAGACAAAAATATTTGCCTCCATTTTCTCTAGAACATAGTGAAAAACCATTTTTTTTGTCTAGGACAAACCTTAGGACCCTTAGGCAGGACCCTAAAACTGAGTTTCTACTAGGGCCCAACGACTCTAGGACCGATTATCCCAAGACAAAATATCCCCTGACAAATTATCCCCGGACAAAATATCCCTGGACAAAGTATCCACAGACATAATGTCTACTCAGAAGTGGTGGATATAGGTAGGTATCATTAATTAAATATTATATCGCTTCTGCCCCCTCACCCCCTCGCCTGCGGTGAGCTTTTTTACGCCCTGCAGGTGTCCTTACGTGAATGGGACGCTGTCCCAAGCCCCGCTAAGGGCCCTGCCCTTTAGACCCCGCAAGGCGGAATATTTCCCCCTTGACCCCCTATTCAAGTAACTAGTCATCGCCACGAGACTTCTCAATAATTACTTTCTGAGGTGTTTTTTTGTCTGAGGGGAAATTTTGGTTGGGGATATTTCTTCCGCTTTTTTTCTGGTAAAAATTGTGGTTATTATATCCGGTTATTTTGTCTGGGGATGTTTTGTCCGAGGGAATATTTTGGTTGGAGACATTATTTTTTTGGGACATTCCGTCCTAACCCCGGGCCCAACGTGTTTGTTTACATAAATCGGGTAAATCCTAACCGATTTTGTTGATTCTTTTTCTACTTAATAGGTAACCGAGTGTCGAATTATATTCAAAAACAAATTTGGGCCAGGTGCCTGTGCATTAGTCTTCAGTGGGCCTCAGGTCGGTCCTAAGGTCTGCCCTAACTAAAAAATTTTTTTGGCTATGTTGCAGAGCAAATTGAATGAAACATTTTCGCCTATGGAAGTATGTGTCCGATGCTTCTACTTAGGGCTCTAGGTCGGTCCTAAGGAAGTCCTTAGACAAAAAAATGGTTGTCGTAGAGAAAATTGAGGAGAGCATTTTTATGAATGGACGTATTTGTACGAGGCCTCTCCTTAGTGCCCTAGATCGTTCCTAGACTAAAAAATTGTTTTTTACTATGTTGTAGAGAAAATTGAGGTGAACATTTTTGTCTATTTGGTTATCAATTTTGTGCTTTCGGAAAGGTTTTTTACACCGTTGCTTCGGATGGGTTTTTCAAGATTGCCCTTTCGGCAATTTCCAATACAATTTAATGTGGATGTAGTTTCATACACTTAAGAGTTAAGGCATTATTTACTTAAATACGTTCGAGTCTTTTCGTAACATTAACTCTGTTTGCCATTTATATTTTGATACGTACGGGTCCCTTGCATATGTTTCATTAAAAGCTTAAATGTTTAAAACGAATTTATGAGCTTTATGATAAACAAGGTTTATGCAACAACGAATATATTGAAACACGAACTACCTTCTAATAAAATTTGTGAAAATCGTTTGAATAAACAGCTTACCGGAATGCTATGAAAACATTAAAAATAGCTTAATTATTTTCAGATTATTTTTTATCGATTAGCCATACACACATATACTGATTCATTCAAATTTTTTTGCCTATTACATATTTTCTGAGCGTTTGAAACATTATCTGCGAGTTTCAATATAAATAAAGTCACTACTTATTTTACGAAGTGACTATTTGCAGCCGGCTCGCGAATATGAGAGATAGAGATACAGAGAGGAACGGTATTGAAGGCTAAAAAGGTTGCGTATATTACATAAAAGTGATTTTTATAAGAGTATGCAAAATAGGAAATACACCACGAGGGTGTCACTTACTATAAAATCTACATCGAATTTACAAAATTTTTTGGAGTTTTTGAATTTCGTCTACATTTTATAGATTCCGTTTTTTAATTTTCAGTTTGTTATAGGATTCGGCAACATCGACAAATTTGCGTTGCATGGCCGAATCGAGTTACAAATCGATTGTTTCTTCTTCGGCAATAATGAATTGAATGAATTGGATGAATAAGTGACATCCCCGTGAAATACGCTCAAGTTCATTGACAATAAAGAAAAAAAATCTACAGCTGTAATACGTGACATTGCAGCTGTAACCGCTAATTTGTAAAAAAATTACCATCGTGAGGTAATTTTTGACGAGATTACCAGTAGTTGCTAGTTTTTTTTATTCTTGAATGTCAGCTGTGGTTGGTAATGTGCCGGTAATTTATATTGATGATGTTAGACATTCGACAGACCAAGTTTCGTGACTCAGGTGGAACATTCAGGAAGATGTGGTGGCTTAAAAATGTGAGTTTTTAACTTCAAATAATTATTATCAAAAACTGAAATCCTTTCATTTCAGTAATCACAGCAAGATTTGTGGTATTGCAAATCAATTACAAGAAACTACAAACAACTATTACTCAACAAAGTCGATAATCTGCTTTTTTTATATTTACATATTCGATGTATAATTCTTCGAAAATATGTTATGATTTCGATATTTAAAAAAAAAATCGGTGTCGAACCCGCGACGGCCGCATCTCCAGTCCTCGACATTCCAAATGGTCTATCAAACCAGTCGAGGTAAATTAGTACAACACGTGAAAATATCAAGTTTTGATATTTGAGGTAATTCAAAATACAGTAACGAAAGGTAATCTTCAAAACATGCGGCAAACAGAATTGATATTGCGGAAAGACTCAAACGTGTTTAAGTAAACATTGCCTTAACTCTCAAGTATGAAATTATGTCCACATTAAATTGTATTGGAAATTGCCGAAAAACTCTTCCGAAGCAACGGTGTAAAAAAACCCTTCCGAAAGCACAAAATTGACGCCCAAATAGACAAAAATTTTCACCTCAATTTTCTATACAACATAGTAATTTTCTGGGCTAGGGCCTTTTTTAGTACCTAGGGTCCTAAGGAGAGGGCTCGGACACATACTTGCATAGACAAAAATGTTTGCCTTAATTTGCTCTGCAACATAGCAAACAGATTATTTTGTGGTTAAGGCCGACCTTTGGACCGACTTGAGCCCTAAGCACAGGCACCGGGCCTTAATCTGATTTTGAATAACTCGGTACTCGATTACCTCTCAAATAGAACACAAATCAACAAAATCGGCAAGGATTTACCCTCAAAGAGGTTTCTTCCATAAGTTGTTGGGCTTCCCATACCTGTCGAATAAAAAAATAAATATGAAATTCGGAAAAAATTTACTCGAGTTATGTACAAAAGACAAGAAATTACTTAAACGGCCGACTCCGACAGTGCCCAAATTCATCTCATAAAAGATTTTTTGATTTACCTTTCAGGGAAAATTTTTTTTGAAAATCGGTTGAGTTTTACTCCAATTATCGTGTTGACGGACGGACGGACAAATTTTTTTTGCATGTTTTTCTTATATGCCAACACTCCAATATATAAGGTCAACAGTAATATTGATTTGCATAAATTTTCTTTAAAATTATATGGATTGCCTATGTAGTGAGAACTTTTAGCAATCTCATTATGGAAAAAGTGAAATGCAAATAAGAAAATCAAAAAGCCAGAAACTAAAAAAGAGAATCTCATAGCATTCTGTTCCAAACAAACACTCCAACGATAACACACAACCTAAAATTAACGAATTCGCAAACAATTCTAGATTTGTCCTCGGTCACATATAATTTATAGCTTCATTTAAAGAAAATAGAATAACAAAGCCAACATAACAACAACAAACTGAACAAAATTATCAAACAAAATTTCTATTTTCTACAATTTGTATCTGAAATCCCCCTCCGAGCCCACCACTTCCAATTGTGACCCATAAATAGAAGACGTACGTTTACAGAATGTAGAAATTCACTCTATGTGTAACATATAGCAAACGAGATACATACTGAATTAAGAGGTTTTTGTTTTTGCATAACTATGCTAGACCGGAAGATAATTATCATATACTCTTGTGACCGAGGTTCGACATTTTGGCCAATGTTGGAATTCGCGGTTTCCTGCTAACAAGTTTTCGTTTGGTGAAATATGTTGGTAAAATGAGTTTTGATATGACTCACAAACGAACATAGTCTGCTGCTGTCACACTGTATGTAACTGGGTGTCACTTGATGCAAAATATATTATATAATATACATTGGCACGATATACCGAAATGTTGATGCTTCTGAAATATGTTCAAGAACACAACTGTTCTAGTTGAGTTCAACCTGAGCGAAA
This sequence comes from Pseudolycoriella hygida, assembly GCA_029228625.1. Taxonomy (NCBI): domain Eukaryota; kingdom Metazoa; phylum Arthropoda; class Insecta; order Diptera; family Sciaridae; genus Pseudolycoriella; species Pseudolycoriella hygida. The sequence goes on from CM055406.1 coordinate 133,547,514, forward strand.
ATAATTCTATTAAAATTCTCAAGCTATGATTGCCAGTTACTTCTCTCTGATCGAAAAATCAAGTAAAAATCCATTTGCTTCAATTTGTAATTCCATGATCAAGAAAAACCGAGTAATAGATTAGCTATTCTCACTCATAATTGGACCCGTACGAAGTACAAGAGGTCCTATACGTTTACTACAAACAATTTTATTGTAACATGGGGTAGATCGAGGTGGGAGTGGGGGGGATGCATCTATTATCGTCTAGAGATGACGAATAAGCAATAAAAAAAAATGTCCGTCTGTCTGTCCGTCTCCACTTTTTTTCCAAACGGCTGAACCGATCAGCCCAAACATTTATTTCCCTGAAAGGTACATGTCTCCCATGATTCAAGTTCGAAGATGAGCAAAATCGG
>CM055406.1:133571563-133649440 GCA_029228625.1 Pseudolycoriella hygida
TGGCCATATACGAAAACAGTTTTTCGTCTATATTTCCTTAACTATGCAATATGGAGATTTACTGTCAAAGGCAAAGTTGTAGAGAATTAAATTTAAGCGAACACGTGTTTTAGGGTTTTGGAGAAATATAGCCCAATCCTGGTATATGGCCACTTTCAGAATTGTGCAGGATGACCCATTATATCTAGAACTATGAGTTAGAAAGTTGGTTCCTGAGGAAAAATTGTAGAGAATTAAATTTAAGTGAACACGTGTTTCAGGGTTTTGGGGAGATATGGTCCAATCCTGGTATATGGCCACTTCCATAATTGGGCAGGATGACCCGGATCTCCAGAACTGTGAGAGTTAGAAAGTTGGTTCCAAAGGCGAAGTTATAGAGAATTAAATTAAAGCGAACACGTGTTTCAGGATTTTGGGGAGATATGGTCCAATCCGGGTATATGGCCACTTCCATAATTGGGCAGGATGACCCAGATCTCCAGAACTATGAGAGGTAGAAAGTTGCTTCCAAGGACAAAGTTGTAGACAATACAATTTTAGATAACACGTGTTTCCGGGTTTTAGGGAAAAACGAGTTAGTCCTTGGATATAAACTTTTCTAGATTTGAATGGTCTGAGACGTACTTCGGTAGGGCCTTTGACATTGCCTTGGGTAATTTCAATGGATCTTTGAAACTCTTATAGTTTTAAAAGAACATAAAACGTTGGATTGTTTGCTTATTTGTATCTTTGGATACGTTCGAGTCTTTTTGTAACATCTATTCTCTTTGCCATATCTATTCTGTTTGCCACATCTATTCTGATACGTAGGGGTCTTTGGTTATGTTTTAAAATATATGTTTGCCGAATAATATGAAATTTTGTCACATCATCACTAAGGAATGCAGAACGCAGTTGTTAAATCGAAAGGCCGGCTCTAAGTATTTTTTCAATTTCATAACATCGTTCGTGTTTCCACGAGAGATGACAAATAATAGGTAACCATCACCTGAAGCAAAAATGAAACATACAAACTTCACGCTGATTTGTTCAGTTGAAAATGCGTAATCCACATAAATTTTACGTAATTTACCAACAATTTGTGTTAATTTTTTGTCAAAGACTGCCAGTCTACATTTATAGTTGTAATCCAGTTGATTAAATATTGTAGCAATAAAGGTAAAATCATATAGTAACGGATTTTATTCATCAATTTTATTATCATACAATTTGACTTTCCTTTGAAACGGACGTGTTTATCGTGCTCGCAAACTTTTGCGTAAAATTGTGCGTAAATTTTGAAATAATTGATCTAATTGCTGTTGAAGTTGTTGGTAAGGGCTGTCTGAGGTCCTGTTTATTGAGGTTTTCCTTGAGGAGAGCTCGAGAGGTGCCGATACAACTGGAATTGGTTTTCGAAGACTGACCTGAGAGTTTTGAACGGCCTTGCTTTGTTCTGTTGGCGAGCTTCGTGTTGCTGTTTTTGGCCGAATCGGTTTGATTGATCGGTAACGGCTGGTTGTTTTGGGTAATAGACACGGTTGATGGAGGCGCGGATTAGCTGATTCCTCGGTTAATGCATAAATTTGTTGTGGATGAGTGAAACAGGGTGATTCATCACACAAAGTAAATAATAACAACACAAGATTTAACTGTCATTTGGACCAGTGTTGCCATCAAGACAGTGTTTCCACTCATCGCAAATACCATCGCATAGTAATTTAATTAATTTAACCACAGCAAGAGTAAATCGACGTAAGGGAACCGCGTCAATATCGGACATAAATCCTAAAGCAAGTTTTCTACTTGCATGCAGGTAGGGGATTGATTTTTAATCTCATTTGGGGCCAAAACTTTGCGAAATCTTGTTTTGTTTGTATCTTCTCATATCACAACTAATTCGTGAGCTGCAACGTACCTTTGTCGCCACTTACGTGCCCATAGTTTTGAAATGGAAAATCACTTATGCAAGCGTTCCTGTGCAGCGAAGTCAACTGATAAATCACACGTTTCTTGTTTCTGTTGTTCCAAAACATTTTATTTGCAATGTTTCAACGCTCCCATCAACAAGGCAACTCAAAAATCGTTTTTCACAGTCAACTCACCCATCCAGTTCATTTGTAAGCCATGTCAAGAAGGCTTTAAAATTTATTCCAATAGCACTGAGACACTGAATGTAACAAAAAGTCTCAACGATGACGAACTATTGAATCATAAAGGTAATAAAGGTTCAGCAGAGCTAAGAGAAATTTTCGATAAGCTATCTAAAATCGAAGCATGCTTGATCCAGTCTACGAATATCGATTCGAATCGGGCATCATCCCATGAAATTGTTGAGCAACTTAGCTCAATTATTGATGATAAGCTGAATAGTTGGACTTCATTTCTTCCTACCCACAGTCAAGTAGAAGAAATTGTTAAAAAGAACAGACTTGGTAACCCAAATGAGATTGACTGCAACCGTTCATTCCATTGGATTGGTCGCTTACTTCACCTAAGCCAAGGTCTTCAACCAAACCTGATGATCTATTTTCGATGCTGCATTCATTCGAGACCTTGTTCGAGACCAACACCTGGGCATCGTTTGATTCCATTACGATTCCACAAGCTCCTCTCCAACGTTAATAGTGACTCTGCTACACCAAACAGTCAAGACTCTGCTTATAAATCTCCTTTGGTAGATTCAATACAGTGTGATGATAAGCTAGCTTCTATTTATCTGGAGATATGCAACATGAAAGATGAACTGGCAAAAATTGCAGTAAATCTAGAGAAAAAACCAACACCCATTCGCTCCGATAACAACCAGCCGCAAGCTCATCAAATTGAACCTGCAAAGAACGATATGGACTTCGATGATCTCAATAAGAGAATTGCTTCACTACTGTCAGAACCAACACTGCAACCGATTGAGGCCTCGATTCCCATTCCTTCACCACATCAGAATGACGGCAGCGAAAATTTGTTGGATGCTATCGGTCATTCACCAAAACCATCGCAAACAGATGCAACGGGCATGACAAATTTGCATTTGCTGGGTCCAAGAACTAAGTCGACCATATTGAGTGAGCATTTTCACATATCCCCATTTGATATAAACGTTTCACCGGATAGTATTGTGGATTATATCGCTGCAAATGTGCCCATCGACAAAAAGAAGATTAATGTACGTCGTTTGACCAGAAAAGGTCAGGATGTTTCGGCTCTTCGATATGTTAACTTCAAAATTGAAACGGATGAGAAATAATCACTCAACCTAACTTCTGGCCTAGTCACATAAAACTTAAAAAATGGAGAAACAACAACCGCGCGACTGCTGCATCTTCGTCTTTTTTGTGCAACACACCGACGTAACTGAGCAATTAGCTGCTTCAGTCGAATCTAATTTGGGTAACGGAAAGACAACGAATAAAACTACGAATGGAAGCGAGGGGTGACGCACTTCTGCGGTTTATGGAATAAATGGAATAAATGGGAATAAATGGAATAAATGGGAATAAATGGAATAAATGGGAATAAATGGAATAAATATTGGAATAATTGGAATAAATGATAATTTTTTCAAATTCGTCAAAACCTCAAATAGACTTGATTTTGATGGCAACGCACAAAACAAACCATACTAATGTGTCAAAAAGTGAAAAAACCTTCTTTTGAAAACTTAAAAGAATTTTTGTTGAAAAATGGAATAAATGGAATAAATAAATTTATTCCATTTATTCCCAAAAAAATAAAATTTAATCTCAAGATGGTTTAAATGCTTTATAATTTGTGCAAACCTTTTTTTGAACTTATTTGTCTAACTTGTGATGTGTTTGGTTCAGATATTTCGCAAAAACAACAAAAAAAATTTTGGGAATAAATGGAATAAAAGAATAAATGGAATAAATGAAGTGCGCCACCCCTCGAATGGAAGCCTCATACCCGCGATACTGTCACTTTATTATAACAACATCCGTGGCATGACAGGAAAAAAGGATCACATCCTGCTATCAACGACATCTATGAACTATGACATCATATTATTCACGGAAACCTGGTTAACAGAAAATAAATTCAGCACTGAATTCTTCGACCCGCGATTTTCCGTTTACCGTAAGGACCGCTCGGAAACCGCCGTAGATGCTACGAACGGAGGTAGTGTTTTAGTTGCCATAGACTCCAAATATGATAGCGAGATGGTTAAAATTCCAGAACTTGATGACCTCGAAGCTATTTGCGTTAAAATTTGTCTTAACTCGTCCAAATCTTATCTGTTTATTTACTGCCTATACATTCAACCAGACTCCTCCGAAGACACTTATGAGTCGCATTTGAACGCTATAATGAAGGCCCACGCTTTGATAGGCCATGGCTATATTTTTCTTACAATTGGCGATTTCAACATGCCATCGATCACATGGATAGCTAATGATGATGGTTTTGATTATCTACCACTGATCGGCGATTCCAATTCTATCAAAGCAAAAAATGCAAGAAAAATTACATCGAACCTTCTTGACTGCGGCCTTTTTCAAATGACACACTGCAAAAATGCTTCGAACAACGTGCTTGACCTTGTGTACACCAATATGCCTGAACTATTTTTAGTGAAGGCTGCTGATCTATCCATCATACCAGACAATCTTCAAGACAAGGCTCATGTGCCGATATTCTGCATGATCGAATGTGAACCATGCGTTTACCCATCATCAACATCTACAGAAACAACATACTGTTTTAAGAAAGCTTCATTCGCTGAGATCCGCGAAGAACTATCTCAAACTGACTTTAATGAATTGTTTCATGGAAAGAGCTTAGAGGATATGGTGGATGTACTTTACAACAGATGCTATGAAGTATTCGATCAGTACATTCCAAAAGCCTCTCTCAGAATGACTAACCACCCGGTATGGTATGACGGGAAGCTCATTAACCTCAAAAATAGAAGAAACCGTACACATCTGGGGATTGGGTAGTTAGATAGGGTAGTGCCTGATTGCATATGAGCGGAGTGTGGTAGTCCTTGTCATGTGCCTGGCGTACAACTGTCTAACTATCAAGTGCTCTTTTTACATCCAAGTCGTAGTCCCCGGGATCTCAATTCTCTTCAGAGTTTTGTGCTAAACTTAAGAGTGCTACCTGATGACTTGCCCACGGGTCAGAGGGGAATCGAATTAGTGGGTTGTGCGTGTGGCTAGCCACCATACCACACTCAAAAAAGCAATATGGTTATGAATTCAACAACAGAGCCTCGGATTGGACAGGATAAACGGCAACGACTTAGGCAACGGAAAAAGGACAACGATTTACAATTAGCAACATGGAATGTTAGATCTCTGTTACGGCCAGGAGGGTTGAGATCACTCACTAGTGCGCTAAGGGCGACTAAACTTGACATTACAGCAGTACGGGAAACTAGATGGCCTGGAAAGGATTCTATGATCAGTAGAAACTTTACGTTTTATTACAGCGGCAAGAGCAACGACAGCCCAAGAGGATACGGAACAGGCTTCATGGTCTTCGGTAGAGCCAGAAACGCGGTGATTGGTTTCACTCCTGTCAATGAACGAATTGAAAATTTTTCAATTATACTCTTATTAACGTCTACGCTCCAACGGAGGAAAAAGATAATGAAGCGAAGGAGCTATTTTACGAGAAACTGGTGAAAGTGTATGATGGAGCACCGAATCGAGACATCAAAATCATACTTGGGGATTTGAATGCCAAGATAGGTCGCGAAGTCTACTACCGTCCCACTATTGGTAAATATAGCCTCCACGAAAAGACAAGCGAAAATGAAACGTTGGCAATTGATTTCGCAGCGTCAAGGAACATGGTTGTCTGCAGTACCTATTTCGAACATAAAGACATCCACAAAGCGACATGGGTATCACCTGATTGACGAACCAAAAACCAGATTGACCACGTGTTCACAGATGGGCGTCACTGTTCAAATGTTTTGGATGTCAAAAGTTGTAGGGGACCGAACTTCGATTCAGATCACTACTTGGTAAAGGTGGTTGTTAGGGCTCGAGTTTCGATTTCACACAATCGACAGCCGGCATTGGAAAAGTGGAACGTCGAGAAACTGCAGGACGAAAATATTAAACGACAATATGTGGATAGTTTGGAGAAGAAAATTATTGACGGAATGGAAAGCGAACAACGAAACGTAGACGATGCATGGAATCAAATTAGACGAAACGTAGAGCAAGCCGCAGCAGAGACGATAGGAACGAGAACGGGAAAGAAAAGAAATGACTGGTTCGATGACGAATGCAGAAAAGCACTGGATGACAAAAATGCGGCTCGAGCGAGATATCTAAATAGATGCACTCGAGCTGGCATGGCAGAGTACCGTTCGAAGAGAAATTTCGAGAAAAAACTATTCCGAAGAAAAAAGCGACAACATGACAAGGAAGTTTTAATCGAAATTGAAAGGTTTGGTAATCGAAAAGAGACGCGGAATTTTTACCGGAAAGTAAACGAATCGAGGAAAGGTTACAGTCAACAACCTTTATTGTGCAAGGACAAGGATGGGTTGGTCTTAGCAGATGAGGAAAGGTGCATCAGACGATGGGCGGAGTACTTTAAGGAACTGCTGAACCCGAACAGACCACCGAACCGAAACGACACCAACAACAACTTACCATTTCAGACCGCGCAGCCACATATTGCAGAACCAACGCTACAGGAAGTGGAGCATGAAATTTTAAAGCTCAAAAATTTCAAAGCCCCAGGAACCGACAACATACCTGGAGAACTTTTCAAGCACGGTGGTAACGCATGCACGAGCTCATCAAGCGCATCTGGAATGTCGAGGAGTTGCCGGGAGAGTGGAAGACTAGCATCATCTGCCCTTTGTACAAGAAAGGCGACAAATTGGAGTGTGGCAACTATCGCGGAATTTCGCTTTTGAATATCGCCTACAAGATATTTGCGAATATTCTATACAAACGCCTTCTTCCATACATGGAATCTACTGTTGGTGAATATCAAGGTGGTTTTCGTGTAGGTCGTTCAACAACGGACCAGCTGTTTAGCATTAGACAGATCTTGGAGAAGTGTAAGGAGTACAACGTGGAAATACACCATTTGTTCGTAGACTTCAAAGCAGCATACGACAGTGTCAACAGGAGGAAGTTATGGAGAGTGATGGAGGAATTAGGGGTTCCCAAAAACTAATCTCGCTAACAAAGTTGACAATGGATGGAGCTAACAGCCGAGTAAGAATCCGAAGCAAATTTTCAGACGCTTTCGACATTGAGGAAGGACTACGTCAAGGTGATCCGCTCGCGACGCTGCTTTTTAATTTGACCCTTGAAGCAGCAGTGAGAACCATGGACATCGACACCAGCAGCACCATTTTCACCAAATCCAGTCAATTGCTGGGCTTCGCTGATGACTTGGATATCTTGGGCGGAAACATGGAAGCTGTTAAGGAAAAGTTCACGGCTTTGGACAGAAAAGGTACCGACCTCGGGTTGAAGGTTAATGACACAAAGACCGAATACATGATCGAATCGACAACACGACCAAAGCGTAACAATTGACACACACACATTTAAGGTGGTAGACAAGTTCGTATATCTTGGATCTCTGCTTAATTCTGACAACGTAATCATGGACGAAATCAAAAGACGGATAACTCTTGCCAACCGGAGTTATTACAGCCTGATAAAAATTTTAAAGTCCAAATCAGTAAGCAGAAACTCTAAATGCGCACTGTACTAATCTGTGATAAGACCAATAGTTACGTATGGGTCGGAGTCGTGGTGTATGACTCAGAAAGACGAACAATCGCTGCTCACGTTCGAAAGAAAGGTACTGCGGACAATTTTCGGACCAGTATATGACGAAAATATGAACAGATGGCGCAGACGATTTAATCATGAGCTTATACAGCTTTATGGAGAGCCGGACATAGTTAGAACAATAAAAATTAACAGACTACGATGGCTTGGTCATGTGCAGCGTATGGACGACAATCGTATCCCGAAGAAACTTTTTATCACCAAACCGGAAGGCAAAAGAAGTGCAGGCAGACCAAAATCCAGATGGTGCGATGCAACTTTTGCCAACCTGAGAACTGCGGTAGTAGCCAGCTGGAAGACGTTAGCTGAGGATAGGTCCGGTTGGAGAAGCATGTTGGAGAAGGCCAAGACCCTTAATGGGTTGTAGGGCCGGTTAAGTAAGTAAGTAAGTAAGTGCACATCTGAAACTGCAGAAGAATTCGCGAAAAAGCTCTGAAGTTGCAAACGACAAAGCTCTGAAAGTATTTCTATCCGCCAAAGACGAATTTCAAACATACCAAAATGAACTTTACAATAATTTCTTACAAGACCTGGCCAGTAACTACAAGAAGCAACCAAAAAAGTTCTGGAATCACATAAACTCGAAATATAAAAAGTCAATCTTACCAGGTAAAATGTTTTATAACGGTGAACAAGCAACTAACGACATCGAAAAAGCCAATTTGTTCGCAAAATTCTTCTCATCAGTGTACAAAAAATATGACAGTGACTCGACGGACGATAATGCGCTCCTGTCATTCATCAATTCATGGAACGACGACAGTTATCTCGACATTATGGTTACACCTGTATTAGTTCAGCGCATGTGCGGATATATTATCTCATCCTCTTTCGAGAATTTACTCAAAATCATTCCTGGACTGTGTCTACCCCATACAATGGAAAATTGGTCACAAGACTCCAATATACAAATCGGGAGGGAAAGCTGACATCAACCAATATCGTGGCGTTTCCGTCTCACCGAATTTTGCGAAGGTCTTGGAAATCTTAGTGTTCGATCAAATTATATTTTACATTGTACCTCAAATAACACTTACGCAGCATGGTTTTCTTCCCAGTAGGAGAGTAGAATCAAACTTGATGGAGCTTTCTATATTGGTCCATGACGCATTCGAGAACGACCACCAGACGGATGTTTTTTTCGCAGATATTTACAAAGCATTTGATGTGATACGTTCAACGCGCTTAATAAAGAAGCTATCAGATGATAAATACCGCTTGAGCAACTCCCTGCTTTTTTGGTTCCGTTGTTTCTTCCGTGATCGTAAACAATTAATTAAAATTAACTCCAGCAAATCCATTCAGTTTGGTGTTCTTTCCGGTGTCGGCCAGGGGTCAATATTGGGACCATTGAGTTTTCTGGTATACTTTAACGACTCCGATTCAAAACTTGAAACCACCAGGGATATTAATTTTGGAGACGACAAGAAAATCGTTCAAAACAACATCTCGTCTGAAGATGACACATGCATTCTTCAGTCATCCATAAACTACTTTTTCAACTGGTGCACTGAGAACGATTTTGAACTCAACGAAAGTAAATGCAAAGTTATGACGATCTCTCGGAAACGCTCTCCTATTCTTACAGAATACACCCTGAATGGCAAACCAATCAATCGTGTGTTTAACACCAAGGACCTAGGTGTTACATACGACAATAAGATGACGTTTATCGATCACAACGAGCTAGCAACCAAGAAGGGCATGTCAATGCTGTCCTTCGCTAAGCGACAATGCTATGGCCGATTCAACGTTGACACAGCTAAAATGTTGTACTCAGCAATAGTTCGATCGCACTTGGAATCTGCTAGTACAGTTTGGGCTCCTTTCCACAACGTGTATATTCAATCACTTGAAAGTGTACAACGACAGTTCGTTTTATACGGCAATCGCAGCCGATATGTTGATGAAAGCGAAGATAGCTACCGTTAACGACCATACATGGATCGCTGCGAGGAGCTGAACCTGACATCGTTGTTAAGACGCCGTACAAATTCTGCGGTTTTTTTTCATACATGACATCTTGACGGGCAAAATCAATTCTAGATTTCTCCGAGAAAATATTTCTCTAAATGATGGAAGACGAACACTGAGAAACCCTGTAATGATAAGACTAAGGCCATCCAAACACGACTACACTCTCTACTCGCCGTTCAATTTTGCAGCACGTCTTTTTAACGTCGCTGCCGCCCACGTTGACCCATCACTACCGACCATGAAATTTCGTGCTGCGGTGCGTAAATTAGATCACGACGCTATTTTCGGAAGTTTCGGCAATGTAACCCATCACGCTTAATTTTATATTGTGACTTTTATTTAATAATTTGTTTTTTAATGACGACATCGTTATGGCTTTCAAATTTTTGACGTAATTTTGACCACTGACTCTCCCGATGCCCGGGGATGTAATTTACGACAACGCCAAGTTGGCTTACTTTTGATAAATTTTTATTTTTTTTTTGTTTTTTGTTATTTAATTTTTTGTTAATTTATTTATCTATTTATTCGATTTTTATTTATTTATTTTTTTTTTTTACCTATTTGATTTTCGATTTGCCTTTGTTTCGCATTTTTTGTATTTTTGTACTTTATTGGAACTTTGTATTTTGTATTTTTTGTATTTTATGGTTTTTAATGAGGGCTATGTCTGCTGACGTAGCTACTCTTTTACCATGTAATGTCGGCTAGGAAATAGTAGACAATAAAAGCATTATTCATTCATTCATAGTAGGTCGTTGGAGTAACCACTTGATAGAGTTGCAAAGAGTTCGGATAATATAACTTTGTACAAAATGTTTTCACCCTCATGGTTCCATTTCTTTTACACTTCATTTATTTACTTATCAATGAATTCTTCATTTCCTTAAACATAAACTACTCAAGAGATTAAAGTGCCCACAGAGCAGAAATCCACCTTTACCTTCTTCCTCTTTGATTTTTATTGTCCAATTATTTGAAATAGAAACATTTCTGAGTTTTCATTTTTATGTTCTACATAAACTGTAAAGTATTCTACGGTTGACTCTTCACTCATGTGTACGCGTTCATGAAAATCAAGTTTCTCTACAACATATGAAGAAAAACATTTTCGAGAAGACCTTAGCACCGGCCTGGGGCCCTAAGGCCAGACTTCGGACTGAAATTGTTTCTTTGTTTCGTTAGGCCCTCTGATAGAACCTTCTCGTTTCGGGTAAAGATGGCAAGTTAATTAGATATAGGGGTGAAGTCCTGGAAACTTGGTAGGATTTCTTTCAGGATCTGTTTGCCTCTGTTAATCCGGCAGTAGAACCTTATCGGGAAGCAGGTCGTATTTCGGAGGATGAGGAGGAAATCACATTAAAGGAGGTGTGTCGAAAGGTTAGCAAACTGAAGGCAGGTTTGCACATTTTATATGCGATTTTTGAATCATTGGTGTAAGTTGGTTTGTTTTAAAAATTAAATTACACTTACAATAGCGTTCTGAGTCATTATAGCGCTAAATAATTGTATAGTTGGTTGGTCGAAAAAAAAAATTACATCTAGAGCAATTCCCAAACAAAAAGTTCGAAAATCTAAAACAAAAACTTTTGCTCGATCGGCATCCGATCTACAGAATAACCCAAACTATAGGCACCATTCGCCAAAATAAATTGAGAACAAAATAGTTGTATAATTGGGCTTACGAAAAAAATTATACATTTAGAACACTTCCAAAATAATTAATCCGTTTATTCTGTTGACTAGGTCTTTCATTCAGAAAAATCAAACCATCATTTTTATTTTGGTTTCGGTTTGCAATTCATAGAAAAAATTTACGCCATCACTTAAATAGCAAGCCCAATTCTATATAAATTTCGATAAAAGTAAATGGACCCGCACGATTCCCCATAAAGTCAGTCGTAAGTTATGAAGATTATCGTAATGGCTCTATGTCGAAATGACTAACGAAAACTAAACTAACAACAAGAACACCTAACAACACAAATAACCACTACCACCTCAACTACTACATAAATAACTACCGACAGTAATGACTGAAAAACAAAAATAAATCCGAGCCAGATAAACTACTTCGTTATGTAGTAATGAGAAGAAATTTTTTAAATTATGAGGGCTCTGTGCCAAAACCCCCGCACCTGCGGCGAGCTTCAACACGCCTTGCAGGCAGACCAAAACTCTACCCCTTACATCTGGCAAAGGGGGATACTCCCCCTTTATCCCCTGTGCGGGGGCTGCCGCCCCTTGACCCCGCTTTTGTTTACTTCAAATTTTTGAACCGACATTTCGCCATATGTCAGCAGTTAAATTTGATGCAGTTGTTTAAGTAGATATTTATTTCTGCTGTTAGTTGTTTTTTACAAATTTGCATTTTTTCTAGCTATTTATTTTTCTAGGTAGTTGTTTTTGTTGTTAGCTGTTTTTCGTTCGTCATTTTGCCGTTGTAATGATATTTCGCTAAATTAGGGATTAATTCTATAACAGAAAAATGCCACAAAGGAGTCGGTAACGAGAAATTGTTTAAATATAAAAATATTAGATATTTGCGTTTGTGTTTGTTAAAGACATTTTTAAGTCAAAACAAACATTTTAAGAGAATTTCAGTTAAGTTTAAGTCGACTTTGCATCAAATAGGACCTAAAACCGCATACAGAAATTGTATGCATAGCGCAATAAAGTTTTAGACTGAATCCGCATTAAATTACAGATGAAACTATATTGCGTTTGTATATCCGGACTTTGTGCCGTGGTGATTTATTCTGATTGGTAATTCTTATTAGGGGCCATCAAAGTTAGGTTAGGTTAGGTTTAAGTGGGTGGACAGCGGTCCTGCACATAAGCCTCCAGTGGGCCTATTGTGCATACCCACAGTCGATTACCTAAATTCTGTTAGTGTGAATTAGGTAATCCAAATTGTATTTGGGCCATCCATAAAGTACGTACTGAAGAAATTGACCACGTCATTCTTTATTAATCCTTTCGTATACAAAAATCAATTGAAACATCATTTATGTCCCATTGTGTAGACAATTCGAAGGGACATAAAATATCTAAAGAAAAAGAAGTAAATCAAAATTGCAAAATCAACGGATAGGCCAGGCCATAAAAAATCAGAAACAAAATAAAATTTAATTCTAATCTGAAACTGGGCAGTTTCATTCCTCGTACGCAAAAAGGTATGGGAAAAAATGTTGAAATTTATGGAACGTACGTTTTCGTCAAAACCACCCCCCCCCCCTAAGGAAGTACGTACTTTATAGACGGCCCCTTACATTAACATGCTAACACCTGATATCGCTTGTTGATTCAATATCACAATCGTAGCATCCATTTTTTCTGCTGAATTAGCGATTTCGAATCGATGTATTTCCAACACATTTTCAGCTCATGTCGTTGGGACGTAAATAACCATCTTCCTTGGGCTGCCTTCAAACGCATAAGACAGGTACTTCGTATGGGTCGAAAAATGCCTCAACCTCTGTAATCTTCTGTGAACAACGAATACATATCTGTGATACTCGTAATTAAATGCTTTTTGGCATATGCATATGAAAATTATACGTATTTGTTTTGATGAGGTTGCTAAAAAAATCAAAGGGAAATTTTCCAAAATATCGTAGAGTGCAAAACTCCATCCATTCACCATCATATCCATTGAACTAAACCAAGTCAATTTCGGTTTAAACCTATTCAGCAATTTTACTTTACATCAACATCCCCTTTCAATGCATATTAATGTGTATTTTTAAACTAGATGTGAAGCGAACACAGCGTAACCTCATCAGCATATTAAATTGATCTGTTTAGCAATAAAAGTGATTTCTATTTACCAACTTGCATGTTTGTAATTGAATAGAATAATAGCCCAGCTTCATCTAAGGCATCGCGCACAAAAATGTAACGTCCTTTAGACAACGAGCTTGCTAAAGAGCGGATGAAGCAAAAAGCCTTGAAAACTGTTTTTGACGAGGGTAGAGTTTGTGTATTCAAGCCGAATGTGAGGTATACGACTACACGAGTTAGAAATCAGTTTCAAAAACGAATTGCCTCAAAACATACTTGTACGTTCCCTGGTTCACAAAATTGATCTCGAATGAATGAGTTATTTTCACTGTGAGTTATTTTTTTGCCTTTCAAAAAATTGGGAAAAAATACATGCGAAAAGTTTTTATGCGTAATAATTATCACAACAAAAACCCTTTTTGAAAGGGCAACGTGACGCAAATCCTCGTCCTCTCTTCCAAAACAACTGATATCAATTTGGGTGACATTCACAGCTTCGGAACGCAAAAATTCTTTCGAAATTTTTGACTTTTGATTAAAAAAATGCGTCACAAATGCTGGACGTAATGCCCAACGTAATAATTTTTCTGCGCTTTCAGACTTCACCCACCAAAAATTTAGCTTTGCGTGATGTTGAGTACGGGTAGCCAAACTTTTGGCGTTCGAAATGTCTCAAAAGTCAAAATATTTCGAAAGAATTTTTTGCGTTCCGAAGCTGTAAGCGTCACCCAAATTGATATCAGTTGTTTTGGAAGAAGGGACGAGGACTTGCGTCACGTTTCCCTTTTAAAAAGGGTTTTTGTTGTGATATCAGTAGTTTTGGAAGAAAACAGGAAACACAAAACTTTTCAGCGCAAAAAACTTTTAGCAAAAAAAATTTCGGCTAAACAAAATTTCGCCGAAAAAAAATTTCCGGCGAAAAAAAATTTCTTGATAACTTTGTTCGAACTTCTTAAGCTGGAAGGCTGGCTTTTTTGAACGCCCATATTCATTCTAATAAGATTTTATTTTGTATAGAAAGTAATTCAATATGAAAAGAAAAATTTTATACAGGTGGGGAATCGAAGTGCTCTATTCCTTGAGCTATTCAGTTCACATTCAATTTTTGTTTATTAACCGTTGTCATTTCTTGTTCCTATGATCGCCCGGAGAGCGATGATGTGCTTGTGCGGCGGTTCGATTCCCCGCCTTTATCAAATTTTTCTTTTCACATTTAATTACTTTCTATACAAAATAAAATCTTATTAGAAAAAAACAAATTTCAGCGAAGAATAATTTTCAACGAAAAAAAATTTTGGTGAAAAAAATTTTCGGAGAAGAAAAATTTCCGGCGAAACAAATTTCCGGCGAAAAAATTTCCGGCAAAAATTTCCAGCGAAAAAAATTTTTCAGCGAAAGAAAATTTTTCAGCGAAGAAAAATTTTTCAGCGAAAAAAAATTTCGGTGAAAAAAATTTCGGAGAGAAAAATTGTTCAGTAAAGACAAATTTTCTACGAAAAAAATTTCTGGCGAAAATTTCCAGCGAAAACAAATTTTCAAAGAAAAAAAATTTTCGGCGACAAAAAATTTCTGGCAATACTTTTCACAAAAAAAAAAAATTTCTTTAACACGAAACATCTGTCTTCAGCAAAAAAAAAAAATAACAAAAATCAACTTTCCCCCTAAATCTGTCCCATAGCACCGTCGGCCATTTTGTTGGTCACCCTGACACACTACACATTCAACCCAATAACTTTTCCTTTGACACCAAACATCTATCTCCAACAAAAAAAAAAAAATCAAAAAACAAATTTAATTTGCCCCCTAAATCCGTCCCATACCACCGTCGGCCATTTTTTGGTCCCCCTGACACACTTCACACTCAACCCAATAACTTTTCGTTTGACAGCAAACATCTATCTCCATCCTAACATATTCCAAAAATTTTGCTCATATTTGACCCATACTTTGAATACACTCACACACACATACAAAACATTCTTTTATATGGGCTTTATATGGCGCCTTCTAAGAGCCCTGGCGCCCAACCGAGGCCGGTACCCCCCCTTTTTTAAAATTTCATATGGCAAAATTTCAAGAAAAGTTATCAAGCCGTTTTCGAGCACGAGCCAAAAAAGTCAGTTTTCATATAAATGGCTCTGGAACTAACTAACTAACTCCCACCCACTAACTAACGTATGATGTTTCCATTAACTTTGGCTTCTATGAAATAGCACATTTTGTATGGAAACTGACGATTTTCTAAAGGTCATATTTTCGGATCCACTGAACCGATTTTAATGAGTGAAAAGACTCTTCGCCTTAGAATCCAGGAAAAATATTTTTTGCATATATATGGTATATATATATATGTATATATGGTTCGCAGTCTACGAAAAAAATTTTTCTTAATTTTTTGATCGTATGGGGACTTGCGTCACGGTCGCATCGCTACCGCGCGCCCATGATTGTACACAAAAGCAAAATACCTTCAAGGCAGACATTGTCTTTTATGGAGGAAACATACCGTCAGTATGTTCCGTTGCATACCGAAGCTTCTAAAAATGGGTAGTTGTGGTGTTTGGTGTCCACAACGAACCGTACTCAGAAAAACGACATGTATGACGTCACACATACACGATGAATTCTGTGTATGAATGTTGTGTATTATTCGGATATTTAAAATTCGCACTTTCGCCCACGACATTTAAAGAACTATTAAATTATGGCTTCATCGATGACCCCAAAAATGACCTCAAACATTATAAGCATACCATTTCGCTTAGGTATTTTTGATTTTCTCGCTATTATGCAAACATAACCAGTTGAACACATGCATTTGAATAAGATTAGAAAGATTTTTTTAGTTTCGACGAATAAATTAATACTTTATTCTACACCGATTTTATTTATTTCGATTCTTTATAGGTTTTTATAATTGTTCAATAAAAAGTAATAAAAAAAAGCTGACCCCGACGTAATTTCAACACGCAACCTTCTGATCTGGAGTTGTTTCATTTCATTCCCACATTGTTGTGAATTACATTAACAATTATATATTTTTCCAATAATGCAACGAATAGGGTCATTTAGAAGACAAGAATCCGTGTGGCCATCAACTATTAAAGGGCTTTGGACCTTCAGATAATGCAGATGGCATTATGGGCTGTTTTACCACATGTTAGCAAACTGGAGAAATATGTGGTAGTCACTTATCGAGTGACATTTTTGTTACACTCTCCTATAGATTTCTAGGCTTGTATGTTTGCTACTTCGAAATAACTCATATGGAAACGCATTTCAAGTATGCGTTCCATAATGAATGTTTTGTATGGCGCTAAGGACTCAGAGTGGTCCGGCGCTTCTGCTGCATGAATAACATTCATCACTCGACGCACAGCTCCTTTGACTTTCTCTCCCACCACTTGCGTTCTCGCAAATAGGCGGAAGCCATAGGTTCCATTCGGATTCAATTGCATTAGTCGATGCACTTTATATATTTCGCGAATGCAACGACATGATGTGAACTTGGAAAACCGCTGCTGCATCAATTCGCAACGAGCTTTCCTGGCTGCGTTTGTCGCCCTTTTGCGAATGTCTTGTTTTGTGGTTATCGCAATGGCAGACTGCCAGTATTTGCCACGTATACTACTGGCTACAACTACCTGGAACAACTCTTTGTAATTGCCGTCAGACGGCAGTAAACTTACGCCGTTTCATCCGTGTCGTTCGAAAACCAGATCCACTGGTGGTTTGGGGATCGGGTTATTGCCGTGCAACGGGATCCAAGAAATCGGCTCGTTTTCGTCGACGTTCCCTATGAATTCTTCATCATCCTCCACGAGTTCGTCCTCGTCCTCCTGAGAGAACGGAGTGAATTGCGATGGAACGAATGATGAAAAACTCGTTGGAGTACGTTCGGGCGAATACAATGTACGTGTATAAATTGGCGTCCGTTGATCAGGCGTCGATGGTGGATTAGCGTTTGGCGTCCATTGATCAGGCGTCGGCGGTGGAGGTGGCGGTGGTGAGTGTGGTGGTGGTGAGTGTGATGGTGGTGAGTGTGGTGGTGGTGAGTGTGGTGGTGGTGAGTGTGGTGGTGGTGAGTGTGGTGGTGGTGAGTGTGGTGGTGGTGAGTGTGGTGGTAGTGAGTGTGGTGGTGGTGAGTGTGGTGGTGGTGAGCGTGGTGCTGATGGTGGCCAACGAAACTCTCTAAGAACCGACAAATTCTGCGTTTCTTAGTTATCCAAGATTTTGGACGACCCATTGCTGTTTGTATTTTTTACCAGTAAGATTTGTGTCACTGCCACTTACTATCACAAAGCACTAATTCAGATAAACTTACCAATAGCCGTAGATTTCTCCTCGAAAAATGACAAATTATAACAAAATTTATAATTTAATCAAAAACTTGCTTCACTTTTTAGACCCGTACGAAGATCGAAGTAACGCATAAGACGTTAACCACGACGTTTGCAACCAGTCGAATGTCGACCCGGGAGTAGGGGGGGGGGGGGGGGGGAGAGCATCGATCATGGTCCTTAGATGACGAATCAGCAATAAAAAAATGTTCGTCCGCCTGTCAATACGATAACTCGAGTAAAACTCAACCGATTTTCAAAAAAAAAACATTTTCACTGAAAGGTAATCGAACAATCCTTTATGAGATTGAATCTGGGCCTTGTCGGCCCAAGGGCCGCCGAGCTAGGGCCGTTTAAGTGGTTTTTGGTCTTTTATGCATAACTTGCGTAAATCTTTTCCGATTTTCATAATTTTTCTTTGTTTGAAAGAACTGGGCATAGCCGACAATTTATGGAAGAAACTTTTATGAATTTAAGTCCTTGAACTTAGCTAGGGCACTAAGAACGAGTCTCTGCTAGGGCTCTACGTGTTTTTTGTACATAACTCGAGTAACTCTTTTCCGATTTTCATATTTTTTTTTTTGTTTGAAAGATCTGGGCATGGCCGACAATTTATGGAAGAAACTTTTTTGGATTTGCGTCCTTGGACTTAGCTAGGGCAAACGAGTCACTGTTAGGGCTCTACGTGTTTTTGTACATAACTCGAGTAAATCTTTTCCGATTTTCAAAATTGTTTTTTTTTTGTTTATAAGATTTAGTCATGGTCGATAATCTATAGAAGAAACTTTTGCCTTTGCTTAGGGCTCAAGTTGGCCTCGTGTCGGTCCAAACGTCGGCCCTAACCAAAAAAATTGTTTTTTGCTATGTTGCAGAGCAAATTAAGGGAAACATTTTTGTCTATGGAAGTATGTGTCCGAGGCCTCTGCCTTGGGCCCTAGGTCAGCCCAAAAAATGGTTTTTTGCTATGTCGTAGAGAAAATTGAGGCGAATATTTTTGTCTATTTGGAGATCAATGTTGTGCTTCTTCGGACGGGTTTTTCAATATTGCCCTATCGGCAATTTCCAATACAACTTAATGTGAACGTAATTTCAAACACTTAAGAGTTGAGGCAATATTTACTTAAATACGTTCAATCCTTTTCGTAACATCAACTCTGTTTGCCGCATCTATTCTGATATGTACGGGTCCCTTCATATGTTTTAGAATGGCAGAAACAACGAAGTGCTTGGGAACTGGGTCTATTGGGCTTGTAATTGGGCAACCCAGAAGTTGATGGGTTTTCGTTGTGGGATCTAAATAAGAGAATTCTGCAAAAAAGCTACTGTCTGTCTGTCCGTCTGTCTGATACATAGTTCAGCGTTCGGTTCGTTTCCAAGTTTTTCATGACGTTTTGTATTTTTTGTACGAATTAATTTTCTCTTCCTCTGGAGTAGCAGTTGATAATTTTGCATCACTTTAAAGTTATTTATAAACATTAGCAAATCACCAGACATATTTTATTCGAAAACACATGAATCGTTTCCTTCAGTCCTTGTATGTAATGTTATTTCTATTGGTATCGTTGCATGTGTTACAGTACCAATGAATGCTTGGACAATTCGAGACAACGTTCGGCATATTCTTATTCACCGAAACATACTTGGCATGGAAGCTTTTGTCACAAACATTGCAGTATGATGTAAATGCAGAATCGATAACGGGATTACGTAGGAAGCTATGTTAGATAGAGGATCGGGTTTTTGGGCATAGTTTTGTGAGTATAAAAGGGCGCTATTCTTGCAATACGTGGGGAGTTGATTTAAAGTGTGGTGCTTCAAACCTGAAATTATCAAAAGTCTGAAAAGTTATCAATTTTCAACACGAATAATTGTAAGGGCAGCTTGCATTGGTTTTTAATTGATTTGCTCATTCAACAGCGTTTAGAGAAGAGAGCTCAGCAAAACATTTTGTATAATTACAAAAGATATATATTAATTTGAGCCACTACAAATTCTCTAGAAAGCCCTCTCCCTAATAATAATGAAGATAGCGAAACAATATATATGGTGAACTCAAAAAGTCAACAAAAGTGAACAAAAGAAGAAAAAGAGAAGCTTTAAAGCTTCTATTGTTCTATGACTTTTTGAAAGCACCGTACATACAATGAACCGCTTTCTCTTTATATTACGGCAGTTATCACTTAGATTTGAAGATGTATTTGATACCAATTTAAACTTGTTTGATTCTCTCTTGTAAGTTTTACTTAGATTATTTCGCCACACAAGCATAACATCACAGAGAGTTACTAAAGAGAATGAAGTAATTTTAATTTGGCATCAAATAATGTAACGTGACGGCATTGTACCGCACGTTCCATGAATCTATATTAATAAATTACGAATTACGAACCACATAAATATACATCACATTCAAGTAAACCGCGCATAAAAGCATTACTCACACTATCAGCGACCTCTTGTAGCATTAAATCGCAGCGAAATGCAACGGAAACAAAATATTTCCCCTATTTGAAATAGCGGAACCCGATAACCGCCAAAATCTTCGGAAACGAAGGAATAATACATTCATTCTAAGTTCAGAGCTTGCACTCGAAAGAGTGAAGTCGATTCTCAGTTTAAGTTATAAAGAATTAAGCGATAAATTATTGATCAAAGTTCATTAAGAAATACTTATCATTGCGAAGAACATTTTGTTTTAGGAAGTTTATTAATTGGGTTCAATCGAGTGAACGATTGAACGCCAATTCAGCCTTGTAAAATTGTGATCGAATAAAATAAAGATAACATGAGAATAATAATCATCTGGAGTCATATCATTCAATTCCTCATTGCGCAATTGAGCTCTGCCCCACTGGAAAATAAAGAGAGAAGTCCTTCAACGCATTTTCACAACTGGATCACATACATAGCTTAAGCACATCCCATAAATCGTCGCAAGGAGAATATCCTCCCAATACGAACATTCGAGAGTCGCTGGTATCACAAATTAGGCAGGCGCCTGTAATTTTTTTATTTTTTTTATAACATTCGGTAGGTTTGTTACATTAATAATTTCGATAATAAAAAAATTTGGAATTATTGAAATTATTTTATTTAATGCAATTTTGATTTTTGCTTGGCATGTTCATGGTTGCAGTTGGCATGTTTGCAGTTTATGCAGTAGTTTAATTTTCATGCAGTAGTTAATTTTTATGAAGGTGGCAATTCTGAGTGTTGAAGTTTTGTGGTTATTTACATTTTGTGACATTTTGAATATTTCAGTCAACTGAATAAAATTATTTCGCATACTAAAAGTAAGTGCTCCGC
Source organism: Pseudolycoriella hygida (assembly GCA_029228625.1). Taxonomy (NCBI): domain Eukaryota; kingdom Metazoa; phylum Arthropoda; class Insecta; order Diptera; family Sciaridae; genus Pseudolycoriella; species Pseudolycoriella hygida. Next base: position 133,592,745 of record CM055406.1, read on the forward strand.
GACCTCTTCCTGCTCCAATCCCTCTGCCTCGACTTCCTTGACTACCAGTGTTCATTTCGTTGCAATCCAAAATAAATTATTTGTTCGACCGATTTTGTTTTGTTGACAAATCTGACATTTACCGCTGCAGTAATTTTTTTTTGTTGCTACAAATGGCACCAACGAAAACTTTTTGCTGGAATATTTTGGCGGACAATTTGAATTTCATTAACTAAGATATGATTTAAAAAAATATATATATACGTTTTCAAAATAAGTCGTAGAACAACTTTCGTCCTAAAATAACACACTTTATCGAAATAAAATAAAAACCAAATAAAAAAATGTTAGGCGCATTCCTAATTGGCGCCACCAAAACTTAGCATAGAAGCCACAAAATTGCAAATCATCATATAAGCACAAGGTCATCATCTCCCTCCATCGAAACGCAATTTAGATAAGTGAACACTCAAAGTTGTAAGCAATCTATCCTTTGATTTCGAGTCGCAAATAGAATATCATAAGATTCCTCATCGTAAATCATTCCGATAATTGTAAAGTGTGAGCAATGATGCCCGGAAACCTTGAAGAATAACGCGCTAATATCTATTTTTCAATATTACATTTTGTTGTTTCGAAAATATAGAATCACTTGTAAGTAAACCTATCTCGTCCTCCTGTCGAGCCAGGGAGGAACAAGGAGATAAAGTTGCAATAAAATAAAAATGAACTCGCTTCGCTAATTTCGGCAAAAGTGGATGATTTCCTATAATGTAAAAACTTATATGTTCAGTTATGCAAATTTATGGATCATACACAGCTGTCATTTTGTGCGGCGCTACTTCTGGTTAAGTGACAAAAGTCGTTGGTTTCATACATTTTGATAGAAATTTAATGAAAAATTATGTTTTTCAGTAAAAAATGTGTAAATTTTTGCCGTTGAGTTAGTTTTTGGGAAAATATGATTTGAAATACGTGATTTAACAATTACATCCATAAATATTTCGTTCATCAATCAAAAAAAAAAAAAAAAAACAGCGAAAGTTATTGATGCTGCAAAAATTTTTTAGATAAAAAACTTATTTTTACAGCGATTTTAGCATTGCCGATCTATGTTCCTTTCTCAAATTATATTTTAAAATTAATTTTGAGCTCCAATTTCCACTTTACGGCAACTTTTTCTTTGAAACAATTTGTAAACAAACTACTTGAACGTTTTTAGTTACCCTATGAAGGCAGTATTTACTGTGTCGATGCTAAATGCAGACATTTCATTTACATTATTGTAAACGTAAACAACTGCAAGATCTTTCGCGAAAAAATTAAGAAAATTGCTTTTGTAATTTTTTTAACAGCCGTTTGTATGGGAAAATTGATTTTAGTCACCAAACCTCAAGTAACGCCAACTGGATTTTTAATTGAAAACTAACGAGTCAGACTTGATCCATTCGTAATTAGGAAAGTCCTTTGGAAATTGGATGAACGCTCTAAACACTGCGAAGCGAAATGGGAGTCAGAGGGATGGGGTTGGGTCATGGGTTTATTTGGCAAAAGTGGATGATTTCCTATGATGTAAAACCTTATATGTTCAGTTTTGCAAATTTATTCGTAACAGATATCTAAGTAAAGGACAAAAATCATTTTTTATTGGATCTGATATAATAACCCTGTAGTGACAGTAAATATATATTGAATCCTATTCGCGCGAGGAATTCAAATCAAATATTTACCGCGCTCAGAAAAATGATATCGAATTCGAATATTAGTATTGCATTAGTATTGAGAACACTTATGTCTTTGACGATGCCGAAGAGCATTGTCGTTTGCAGTTCTTATCGAGTAGCAGTGATGAACTGATGCACAATCAAGAAATATATATTGTAGAACAATAGACCAATGGAGTATTATTTAGCAATCATAAAAAACTATTGCTAAAACCCATTACAAACGACGTGGTGTTAAACGCATAAGCTCAGTTTTCCAGAAAATCGAACTTGATTTTGATATTGTTACAGATATCTGAGTCTATCTTAAGGCGGAGATATAATGAACACCAGATGAAATCTTATATGTAGCTACAATATTTAGGCGTGGTTCGGAATTCCCGTTAGGCATGTGGTCCAACAAACAGATTAATGGTTGCTCACACAAATGCCCAACGGAGGCTGGAAGATGTATTGTAATGTCCAGGCCTAAACAGTGAGATTCATTTGGCGTGTACGGCTTCTGCCGGAGGCTAGAAGATGTATCGTAGAGCGTGTGCTCAGACGACGAGGCTCATTCAGCGTACCGGTTACAACTATGTGTTCTGAAATGGGAACATTTAATGTGGGAATAAAACTAAGACAGAATACATGACTAGGTGGAATGATAGAAGAGTAACGAGGACGGAACAAAGGATCATAGTATCTGTGTTTCAAGGCCAGCTGGTCGCCTCGACCAGAAATCTATTACTTCTAGAACTTCCCATTATAACCTGACCATTATTGCCTTAAGCATATGCTTTTACTTTCCAAGCATGAGCAAAAGTAGAAGCTTGAGCATAACGTTTAACTAATGAAGCTTTTGCTTAAGTATGTTCTTGAATTACTAATTCAAAAACTACAAGTCAATTTTCGATTTTATTTTCTATCGGCTTCTATTTTCTATGTACGCTTCGAAGTAATTGTAATTACTTTACTCCATGTAATGGCCATTACTTTAACTCAAGTAATAGATACAGTTATCCCTGGCCCAAATCAAATTTACGGGACATTCGATAGTTACGAAGCATTTTCAGATGGGGTAGACAAAAAAATTTGGTAGCGCAAAATAGTTTATGCCGCCGCGCTGCTGATTGTCAATTTATCATAAAAGGAGTAGGAGCACTAAGAAGAGTACCTTAGTCACAATACTGTTGGTTTGGCACCTTGGAATCCAATTACCCAAGCTTTTGTGCTAAGTGGAAGCGCTGTAATAAAATATTTACAGCCCAATACTGGGAACTTAATTATAAATAATGTAAATTATTTTCGTCATCAGGTTGTATTGCTGCTTGTTTTAGCAAAGTTAGATTTTCAGCATCGACATCATCAGACCATTTCGTACCTTCCGTTGTGAGGTGTTGGCGTTATGTTAACATGAACCATGTAACCTAGGTCGAACACAGAAAATCTGGAGATAAAACTCTGTGAGAGTCTGTTATCACCCATTCTCTGAAAGTGCCCGAACCAGCGCAAGTCGATTAATATCAAGTTAAGTCTTCGTTCCGAATCCATTCACACTGCTTGCTACGATTGAACTATGCTAAAAGTTCAGAACCCTAAGTCATGAATTTAATACCTGCAACCTAACACCAAATGTTTGTCAGAGCAATGTAAATCGTTAAGTTAGCGGATACTTGACTTTCCCTATTGAATCAAATATCAAAATTGTTTTGCTTCATAGATCTGTCGACCTTAAGAAACTAAGTTGAAGACATTTTTGCTATAAATTATTAGGTAGGACTAACCTAAAGAATTTCTTGGAACTAGGCTGCTTCTGCATTTCTAGTTCTCAACGTAGCAAGCTGGGGCGTCAAGAAAGAAACACTCTGAAATGAACGAGACTTCCTTCTAAAAGACCATCAGCAGAAATTTCATGTACCATAGGTTTTTCCACATCTACCCGAATACGATTATGTGACAAATCCTAATGAAAATCTTTGTATTTTAAAGCGCTCATCAATCCGCGGCTAATCGTTACGTTCGTTAAAGGTTTTTGTTAACTTGTTCTATCAGTACCACAAACAACAAGACTTGAATAATCTTCTAAATTTTACGCGAGTTATTTTTACTGTAAAATAAATCATTTCGTTAAAATGTTTTAGCCGAAAAAGAAAAGGAAGAAAGAAACGCAAACCAAAATGGTAGTGTTAAGCGCAATGTGTATGGATAAATTTGTGAGTTCCTTAAAAAATAACAAATAGCCCAAAATAACGAATGTAATTCGTCTATTTCATTTGCATGGCAGTATTGTAAAAACGCAGGGTTTTTTTTGTATAGTAATTTATTCCCCAAATTATTCCGAATACACATTTGTTGAGAGAATTGATTGAACATCCAAAATCCCTGTCGGAATAAATTCAGTAAAGTACGTAAGTAACGTATATGCCTATTGCCTAGTTTTAGTTGTTGTACACGCTGTGCTATTCAATCATTAAATATATGTTAAGATAGACATAAATAATTGTACCCAAAGGTTAAGGCTCACTGCTTTAAGAGAGTAATGGTTGTGTTATATTACACTAAGCGTGCCGCGAACAATTCAAACATTCTATGTTACGTACAACTAATATTATTATGTAACATTTCAACATATATTTTAATCATACACGCCCTATTTATCTTAATTAGTGCAGTTGAATACATTTTATCGGAGACAATTCAAGTGATAAATGGCTACTGTGGAATATTCGAATATTATCCTTAGATATTACTGCGATCATTCATCGAATTTCGTTTGTTTGTAAGGTGAAGAAAATATTCTTTTTTGAATAATACTTCATAATACTTTGTAGGTGTTTCGTATTTACCTTTCTCTCCTTCCGCAAATCGTATTCCGTACGCATTTTCAGAGGAGAAATGGACAAATTTAAAATAATTATTACGCATCTACAGGAAAATTTATTTATCTACCTTGAACAGTGTAATGTCGCATTTATCCGTCTAGGCCATTTTCATTTATCTCGATATATCTGTTCTCGGTAGATAAAATGTTGTATGCACCTCTTACTAAAATTGTTATCTTGACTTTTAGGCATAACGAATCTCGCCTTCGGCTCGAACAGCCATGTCCACACGTCAAAATAACAATTTTAGCAAGAGGTACATACATATATATTATTGTGTTCCATCTGGACACTGCATGGTTCTTGGTCTTTTGTTCATAACTCGTAAATATTTTCATAAATTTTATCTTCGAGGGGGAAGCTTGTATGCACATTCAATCTCAGTGAATTTTCAAGCTTTGTTTCAAATGCACAATCCGTTTCTGTGGATGTGCAAGCATTCACTGAAATATATTTTTCATTCAAAATTACGCTTTCACATTCACTCCTGTGAGTTGACGCTGTTGTGCCGCAATAATTAATAAACTCTACCAACAGCTCAACAGCTTTTCTAATCCAACATCGAGTTTTGCCTAGACCACCTGTCTTCGGACCCACGTTGGTGAAGTAATACGAAAGAGATTTTGACATCGAGGCTAAAATTTGCATCCAATTTTTATGATTTTCATTTTTTAATCGTGGAAATTCCGATTTTAAGAGTAATAATACTGTGTTTTATGTGAAAAAAGAAATTCTACATGAAATGATTTTTAACTTATATACGAGTCATATGGTCAACATCACGAAAACAGTTCAAAAGTTGGGGCCGGTATCAATATTGAAATAGTGAAAACGACGGTTTAACATCAGCCCAAAACTCGAGGTTGGTTCCAATCGTCAGCCCAAAACCAGCCCAAAATGATACAATAAGTTTAGGATCGGAAGAATTTGATTTAGTTACAAAAACAGCTAAACGACATGGTTTTTTTGCTTAAAAGTTGAATAACTTCGGTTTGACATCAGCCCAAAACTCGAGGCTGGTTCCAATCGTCAGCCCAAAACCAGCCCAAAATTTTGAGCTATACACCGAGCAAAGAAAGCATTGATTTCATACGAAAACCTCAACCTCAACTTTCTAGAAAAATGTCAAATTGTCAAATGTCAAATCAAAAACCTTAAAATTAAAGGAAAATTCACGAAAAACCACCAAGTGTCATTTGGGAGCGCGTAGCGTCAGTTTGGCCCACACTATGGACACTAAAGCCCGAAACACCCAACATCTTTCATTCAAAACATTGAAGAGCGATTTCCGTTCTAATTTCGCAGAGATATAAGTGAAAAAATTCCACCAACCTTCAAAAAACCACGTTTCTCACCACTTTTTCGACCGTAACTTCGAAAGTTTTCGGCCGATTTTGCCCAAGTTCAATCCTGCAATCAATTATCTTTCAGGAAAAAAAAAGGTTTTTCAAAATCGGATAAGATTTACCCGATTCATGTAAAAAAAACATGTTGTGCCCTAGTAGAGATTCAGTTTTAGGGCACCGGCTGAGTCCGCAGGGCCGTATCTACGGGGAAGCTATGAGGGGCGGCGCCCCCCCCCCCTGTGTCTCTGAAAATTTTCCTGATTTGAATATGTTATATATGAATTTTGCCTGCGGCGCAAAAAATTTAATTAAAACTATCAACTTTCCTATTGTTTTCTTTTATATTATTGTTGTCAGCATACTGCTAAATCCAGCAGCTGTCCACATTACTTCGAATAATTTAACAAAATTCCTCATAATCTGGAAAAATCTCTAGTTGTTTTGTAAAACTCTGGTGAATTTTATAAAATTCTCCTAAGCAATGTGGAAAGCTGAACGATTACGCCATATACAGTGGAATCTTTTAACAATATGAAGTAAGTCAAAGAAGTGATGAAGTTATGGAGTGATGCGTTACTTTTTTAACTCGACTCAAGATAGTGAAAACTTCTGAATAAACTCGTAGTGAATCTAATTCTTCTTTACCTACTTTTACTTTTTTTTCTATTCTTTCGTATGGCATTTACATGTAAATATTAATCACAACATGACATATCATCGACATCAAAATAATATTATAAAAATTCGTTACGCTACTCTCTCAAAAACTTAAAAAAAAACTTCGAAAAATAGGACGAAAAAAAAAATGATTAAAATGAAAGGAAAAACAAAAACTTTAAAATTTTAAAAGAAAAAAAAATATCACAGAATCAATTACACAGCTATGTCCATTTGCTGCAGCCATTGGAAAGCCTCGGGGATTAGTTGATGCAACTCCACCAGTCCTCATTCGAAGCGTCTTCGTACACAATCGCTGATGATTCGATCACATTCCATTTGAAAAGCGTACTCGCAGATCGACCGTGTCCAGTTCGAATTCGATTTGAGCTGCTCCACACCTTACGTGGGACGCACATTCCATTTACTTTTTCCGTTGGATCACTGATGATCGACATATTTCTGACATCTTGTGACCTCCACTTTTACTTTTACGAAATTTCATAACGGATAGCCCGTAAATAAAGAAAAAACAAATTTCGATGCTCCTGCGGCGCTATTCAAATCTACCAAACCCGTTTAATGCAACCATACTGTATGTCCATTTCCTCGGGGCAAAATTGACATTTGAAATGGTTACGAGAGAATTTTAGCTCAAAAATTTCGCCTGCGGCGCGGCGCCGCAATAAAACATAAATATAAAACGGACTGTACAGAGACCGAAACTATTAAATTTATGAAGAACGTTGATCTAAAACGGCCTTATGGTGAAAGACTCTCAACGTCAAATTTAAAGAAAAAATAAAATGAAGTACTCGACATGTCAATTTTTTCATCACATGCCCTTTTGATGGCCAGTTCGGGTGTGTGCCCAATAGTTACGCCTTTTACAGCAACTTTTGCCTCTTTTAGTTTCATCATCCGATGCCCCTTTTGGTAGCCAGTCCGGCCCTGCTTCGAAACCTTTTCATTTCATTAGGACCCTTACAATGAGTTAAAAATATAAAGGTGAACTCAAAAATTTTCGCTCGCTCCGCTCGCGATTTTTAATTCTCTGATTATATAGCTTAACGTTATTGTTCATTGATAAAGACAGATACTACTATTCCAAAAAAGATAGTAAATTAATAAAGCGAAAAATTGCTTTTTCTGAGTTGGGGACGGGCGCCCCCCTCCCCCCCCCCCCCCCCCTGGAAAGCTTCTAGATGCGGCCCTGTGAGTCCGAGAGCTCAAAATTAAAAAAAAGTTTCTTCCATAAATTGTCAGGCACGCCACTTAAACCACTTAAACAGTGCCCAGATTCAATCTCAAAAAAGATTTTTCAATTACCTGCTGTTACCATTTCCGTTACACTTCGCTAGTCCAATCAATGCATCTAACCGATACAAATAGATACGTCAGCACTTTGTCCATCACGACCATCAGCATATCAAGGTGCATGACTTGACTGAAGATTGGCACTAGATGCCGAAATGTTGATCTCTTCTAATTATCTCCATAACGCAACTGTTCTAGATGTGTTAATGTCTGAGCGTCATGTCAATGACAAAATAATTCAAATAAGAGCTTACACGTTCATAGTAAAAGTAATACGAATGAGTTGGATCCTAAGATCTTCAAATATATTCGATACTATTAAATTGATGACATAAATGGGATTTGTTAATTTTTCAAAAACTTTTAACTAGCTGGTTTCAAAACTGCTCGCTATGTTAAATAACAAGTCAGACAGATAAATTGCTGCTGTAAACCTTAAGAGGCAACTGTATCTATTATTTGAGTTAAGGTGAAATAATGCAATGTACACCATTATAAATTTCTTACTTTACAAAATTTGTCATCCTTTCTTCCTTTGTAACATTTTGTAAGGAATAGCAGAAGGAAAACGATACCACTTAAAGTTTCTCCAAAATTTAAGCCAGAAATGCCGCATGCACTTTACATCAAAAGTATCCAAAATTAACATAAACGCAAAACCAAAGACTTGCAATTACCGGTACACATATAACTGTGATGTGAGAAGCAGCGCAGAATTTCTGGATATTTTGCTGTGGTTAAAAACAACCGGGTGTCACCTTATTAATAAAATATTTTTTCTTCTAGGCCTAAGGAGCCTGCAATCGATGCCGATTGTAGTACGTATTTGCGTTAAACCTTCCGCAGACACGAGGGTAAAAAGAAGATACTTACATGAAACTTAATCTAGCGCGATATGAGAAGAATAAACGTCATCGCAGTGTAAGGTATGACTATTCCTTGATATGCACACCACTTTTGCAAACATATTTAATTCTGTTGAAGTAAAGTACTAAGCTAAGGTAAAGTGGCACCCGTTATACATTATGTTAAGCTTTAGTGGAGAATATTATTTGCTTTTCCTTTTCTATTATACAGCATATATTTTATGCATACGTAAACGTGGATTTTAGGTCTTATTCCCATTATATTACATAACTTCATCTGGGATATGTAAACGAACATATGAATGATTCGATACGTTTTTATGCATCATCTAAACTTAAACCTGTGTATAGGATAGCAGATGCACGAAATCCTTACATAAAATGAAGCGCTAAGTAAAATGTGCGGCTTTTATGTGTTATTGTACCACTTGAGGTTTTAAAACAAATTCTTTGAAATTTAAATACTAGGTCCCATCTCTTGGGTGTGTCAGATCCCTTGACTGATAAATAATCATTTCGTTACAATAAAAAGAGGCTAACTTCAGATTAGAACCAAAACTCAACACAATTTTTCTGGCAATTCTATGATAATAGGGAACTTTTCTTTTCTCGTTTAAAGGCGTAAGTTTTAAATAGTTACACAATCATTCAGTAAAAATATTTGTTTTCCATAAAAATTATGAGAAAAAGTTTGCAGGACCATTCCAATTCATGAATAATTGTGGAAAATGCGACTGTCAACAATATGTTTTAGTAACAAGATTTTTTACCAAACAAAACTTGTTTCTATCGGGTTAACAAATATGTGAATAATACTGATGTTTTTGATTCGTATAAGTTTTGTAATTAGTTTTTCTTGGTCCTACACAAATCTCGTTACCTTTTTCGTCGAATTTTCGACCTCTCTGGCACTAAGCGTTAATAAGAGTATAGTTAAAAAATTTTCCTCTTATCCGTAGAGAGCATAATCGCTCGATAACATGCCAATCACCGCGTTTCTAGCTGTGCCGAAAACCATGAAACCTCTTCCATACTCTCTTGGACCGTCATTACTCTTCCCACTGTAGTAGAACTTATAGTCGCTACTGATCATGGTGTCCTTTCCAGGCCATCTCGTTTCTGGCACTGCCGTAATTTTTGCCGCTCTTAGCGCACTTGTGAGAGATCTCAATCCTCCTGGCCGCAACAAAGATCTTACATTCCATGTTCCTAATTTTAAATCTTATCCTTTTTCCGTTGCTCGAGTCGTTGCCGTTTATCCTGTCCGATCCGAGGCTGTGTTGTTGAGTTCATAATCGGTATCCATTTTTTTCGCGGTGTTTGGAGGTTAACCAAACGCCCAACCTACTTCCGTTTCCCCGACGACCCGTAAGAAAGTCTTCAGGTAGCACTCTTAAGTTTAGCACAAAACTGCGAAGAGAATTGAGGTCCCGGGGACTACGACGTGGACGTAAAAAGAGCACTTGATAGTTTGACACGCCTGGCACATGACACGGACTACCACACTCCGCTCATATGCAATCAGGCGCTACCCTATCTAACTACCCAATCCCCTACGTACACATATATATGCTTGTGGTGAAAAACCTTTATATTTTCTTAATCACTCATAGTTCGCATTCACGCCTTTTATGATAACTTTATACATTCATTGCATTTACGCGATAGTTAAGAAGTGCTAAAGATATTTGCTTAAATCTCGCTACCGTTACCGGGCATATTCAGCCGATAATTTTCCACAGCCCGTTGCTCTTACAATCTTTCCAATCTCAAAAGTTTACGATTATGTCTTTCGAGAGTTATTTTTGTGGGTTTAAAACACAATGAATAAATTCCAATTCGGTGTTGCCGCTTTTGGACGAATGTATGTAAACAAATTGGCCATGTCATGTCATTTGTCAACAAAAACACAAATCGGAAGATTCCCGTGATGATCACAAATTAAATTACATTTTTTTATTAGAAAAGTTAATTCGAAACTTCACAAAATTTTACAACTTTTTCTAAATAGATAAACGCTTCTAATAAAAGCAAAATTCTCGAAAATCCTAGAGGAAAGCGAAATAATGCTTGCAGAAGCTGGAAGTTTTAAAACACTTTTCACACGATAGAAATTAGCGATTTTTTGGTGGATACACCAATCTATTTATTAAAAAAGATTCAAAACTCCAAAATTAAGCACAGCACAACAAATGATCAAAACGTAATAACAATTGAAATTGTTTTAACTGAAGTAAAACAATAATTTGTGAGATACTTCACTAGAAAATCTAAAATTTTAAAAAATATACTGAAGTACTGCTACTGTCAAAGCCGTCAATCAAAACAATGAATGATAATGTAGATAAAGATGATGAAAATCAAGATACGGTTGACCCGTACGGTTATTTCAAAAATAAATTGAATTTTCGAAAAAATTGAATTTTCAAGAAATTGGAAGTTTTTGTGAAAATTCAAAATTATCAAGAAAACCCAAATTTTTGAAAAATCCATTTCTTTCTCCAAATATAAATTTTTGTGAAAATAAATTAATAAATAATAAATATATATAATAAATAAATAATTAATAAATAAATAAATAAAAATTACAGGAAAATATAAATTTCTAGAAAAATTTTAAATTATCAGAAAAGTTAAAAATTTCAAAAGAATTAGACTCTCTAAGAAAATTGGAGTTTTATAAGATATGCGAATCCCCGAAATAATTGAACTTTCTGCAAAATTAAGCTTTTAGGAAATTTACAAAATTAAACAAAAAACTACATTTGCAAGAAAATTCAAATTGTTGAAGTAATTTCTAAATCCAACATTAAATAAAAAATAATGCGAAGAAACAAATATCGATCTATTCCGAAATTTGCTAACATCAAACAAATGTGCAAAAATTTTAAGTCAGAGAACGTTTGAATTTTACAAAAAAAAATGCGCCAATTAACGAAATCAATGAAACTGCATTATCGATATACATTTAGCAGAAGCCAAAAGCGACAACACTAAAACTGGGTGTGGGTTTTAGATCTCAAAGAACTCGCAGAACCCACAAATCGCAAGTTTTGTATAATTTTTCATTTGGAATGATTGTATGTCACGGAGAAACTGATTTACATGACACGTTTTACTTTATTCATTTCTCTGTTTATTCTGCTGGTTACAGTTGACGCAATAGGTTTTCATGTGCTGTAAATGAAACAGTTAAATTTGGATTTTCGAATTGTGCAGCCTTTAACAAAATAAACGTTTTAATTAGTTTTTATAATAAAAAACAATCACAAAAATCTCTTACCCAATTCGACCCCCATTTATTTGATGTTTTTTATTGTTGTAACTATACCATCACGTAAATTTCAACAGCAATATCATCCACAGTAAAGCATATAATAATTCAATTTCTTGTTTCTTCCAACCCGAAAAGTGGTGAGCAAATATTTGATGTTCAATATTATTATAAAAGCATACACAATTTTGATGATGAATCACTTATGATTGTACAAACAAGTGTTGAACTTGCAAATTTGAATACATTATTCTAGAACCTGACAATAATCATTATGAACATTTTGTATTTTATATTTTTCATGTATTGAATTTGTACACGGGTAAATTATGGCACAGTGTTGTAGAAATTGCCTAAAATAGGACGAGTGTTTACATGGTAGAACGTATTATAAGGGTTACATAACGTGTTACAGTTTTCGAGCGTTGAAACTGTAGTGCCTGAGGGATTTCTTATTGTCGTATGCGTTAAAGAAGATCTAGGAGGGATGGATGCAGCTGTTCTTTCATATATTTTTATTTCTATATCGATCAGGGGGGGGGGGGGGATGTTAGACATTTTTTCACATATTTCGCAAGGAAAATTTCGTCGTTTAATAGATTATAATATTTTAATATGCATCGCGACGTTACGATTTTGCAAAAAAGTCGCCAATAAATGAGCTTTTTCAAATCAACTTTTTGTGAAACGAAAACTAATTATTTCAGAGATTATTTTAAAGCGGAAAATTAAAAATTTCAAAAAGCTGGAAAAGCTACGAAAAAAATTATATGAATGAGTGATAGTTACTTTTATTGCCTAAATAGCCGATACGATATAAAAGAGTGACAAAGAATATGAATAATAATAATAATCTGCCTTAACAACCCATGAAGGGTTAGGGGCAAGATCATTATTTACTAGTTTCGCTACTTTTTGTGGTTCTACTATTTGAGATCTTTTCATTACCGGAAAGTTTTTTTTTTTTTACTGTGCCAGTGGTAAGCTGTGCGACAAACCCAGTGTCATCCATGAGATGTACTAGGAACGAAACTAGTAGGAGTAGAATACCGGCACCTCCCAACAATGCCTTTCACCGGTAAGCCGTACGATGGCGCTACACTCAACTTCACATGACTTGAACCGATTCAATTAGCTTTGTTTTGTTTACAAATCTAACAATCGGAACAAATCTGTCTGCGGTTGAGTTTTCGAACCAACGCACTGACAACTCGATCTCATAGTAGCAAGCAGACGTGTTAACCACTATGCTATCGAGTTGACAAAGAATATATTACAGTCAAATAATATGATGCAATTTTAATATTAACTTCGGATCAAGATTGTCGCAGACAGTGAAGACGATGAAAAAACACACAATGGTAAATAGTTGAAACAGAAAAACTAGTCTCACCCAATCATAACGCTAATGTCATTTGCAGCCGATACGTAATGTCCTAGACCGCACAAGCCTTGAAAAGCTTCAGTAAGGCAGTCCTCGCTGAGACTTGTAAGTTTCCTCGCAATTGACCCTTTAAGAAAAGATGGATGTGAATATTGATGCCACAATGGTGAAAAATGAATAAGAATGAGCTGGACATGTGTGAATAACACATTCGGTAGTAACTAGAGGTGTGCGGATCGACCTTTTTTTCAAATAGGACCCGAACCCGAACAAAAATAAGAATTCGAACCCGATCTAAAATGAAAATTTCAAACGCAACCCGAACCGAACCCGAAATCTTGACCCGAACCAGAACTTTTTAAAAAACATTTTATTTTGTTAAACTCAATTTTGAGAAAATAATTGATTGATTTTTTTTTTCGGGTCAGGTTGGGTTTCGTTAGTTGAATTCTTCAAATCCGACCCGACACGAAAAATAAAACGATTTTTAAAACCCGACCCGACAAATTGATCCAGGTGCGGGTCGGGTTTTTAGTTGACTTTCGGGCGACCCGCTCAACTCTAGTGCTAACTGTAAATATACTTGACCAATATTCTCTCCTGCCCCACCCTGTCTTCAAATACAAGTGTTCATACTTCCTTCTAGTGCTTTATCCAAACCAGCGAATCGTAAACGCGTTAACTCAATATTTTTTTGCTTAATTCACGTCACTTGTTTCCTGTACTTTTTTATGTCCAATTTAGGTATAATGCTACAACCGTGGTCGATTCTTGGAGTTACTGTAAATTTCTTCATAAAACTTTTGTTTTGCATCATAGAGCCGTACCCTATTGTATACCTTATTCATTATTTTCGTCCCCTTCATTCATCTCCTCTTGAATCATATTGTAAATATGTACTTTCAACATATATTATATACCATCGTTGTTATAATAATAAACACATCACATAATTCTACTTTGATTTTATTATTTCTTCTTATTATGACTATGTTACATTTTCAAGGGGTGCGTTCAAGGGAGCTGACATGCGTGCGATGTGAAGTGACTCTTAAAAATTGTTATATTTTTCAAAAAATGAATTTTCATATGTTACATAGAACAGTCAGAGAAGAATACAATTTTCATATTTATCCATTTTTGTGTCCGTTTTCGAGCCGTGGATGCTTTCAGCTGCTGAGATGTGACCTAATTTTTAGTTTGTATTACTTTTTGAACGTGTAAAAACATTTCAAACACAAAAAATCGAAAATGTGAATTTCACCATAAGACAATCGCATCGAACCGCATACTGAACTTTCATTCCAAGCATCCAAAAAGTATGGTTAACAACATCGCCAAGGCATTCATCCGTCGAGTATTAACTTTGAGCCATAAAAAGTTCCACGAAGAGGTTAATCACATCCTAACAAAAAACAACTTTCCGGAAAAAACAATTCACCTGCTCATGAACCAAGTATGCTACTCGCCGAATCGCAACGGAGCCCAGATGCAAAATTCTATGGTAGAGCGCAGCTACCCGTTCTTAAACTACACACGTGACCTCAACGAAACAACATCAATGGTAAATTCTTCACCACCAATAGCTCCAAACACACCTGAAACTAAAAAGTACGCCGGTCTTACCTACATCCCGGGTCTCACGGAACAATTGTGTAGAAAACTCAAAAGCTACGCACCGAATTTAACTTTGGCTCCACGACCTCCAGACGAAGTGGGAAAACTGTTTTCTGACATGAAAGCTCCGGCCGGGACAATGTTCATGCGTAGTCTATGGTATTCCTTGTGGCATATGCAAGAATTGGTACAACGGTGAGATTGATTGATTGATTGATTGATTTATTTATTTATTCATCTTGAAATTAACAAATTATAAAAATTATGACACTCCACTGTGCACTACACCTTAAAGGAGTTTTTCATTATAAAATGTAATAAACAAATATTATGACTACAATTGATTGTACATGAAATTATTTGTTTCTTGAAATTTTTGTTTCTTGAAATTTTTACTTCTTGAAATAATTTTAAAATACCTGTAATACTTTAAAACTCTTGAAATTATTAAAAAAATAACTAGCGATACGCTCAGTTATTGATTATTGATTATTTTATTATTTTGATCTTCCCGTTTGTTTGGCAATGCTTTTGTTCCCCATCCACAATTGTTCCAATTAAGAGCGTTGATCGTGGTATGAAATGCTGTCGCCGGATAAATTGAACGTGCGTGCGAGAAATGTATCATCCAATCGACATGGTACAACGAACACAAAATGTAGCAAACTAATTGATTCATCCATACAATAAGATATATTTTTGTATACCAATAGCTACGGCCCGAAAACGTGTTTCCCTCGTCTTTTGTTTGAATGGTAGCCATTGCTAACATTACGTTCGCCGATTTAATTTATGTTGCAAAATGCGATGACAATGAAATAACGAAGATGAATATTGGCTTGAAATATTTCGCATTTTTAATTGTTACAAATTATTAAAGATCACATTTTATTAATTTAATTTAATTTAGTTCAGCCCTAGAATTGAATCAGTAAATTGATTGTAATAACTCATGATAATATTGTTTAAATGAATCTTGAAATTCTTAATGATAAAATACGAATGATGAGCACGATTTTACACGTCCGATCGATGTGAAACGTAGAACCGAGACAACGTGGACTGTTGACAATCGCTGTAAGTTTGGACACCAGAAGGACCTCAAAAACATCAAAAGCCAGCCGAGGAAGACGGCACTGGTTCATCATACAAACACCACCAAGCACCAATTTAACTTTGATGGTAAGCAAATCTTGAAAAAAGTACGCTCCAAGAGAACGTTGAAGATCCACGAAGTCAACCAGATCATCATAAACGAACATCAAGCAGTTAATTTCAGACGCGGAGCATGTTTCACCAGAATTCTTTAATATTATCAAAAATAGTACGAAACCTCGTACTGCAAACCGCAATAAGAAGAAACTGAAAGTGAACTTGGCCGACATGTTTGACGTAAACATCTGACACGATCAAAATAACCTAATCTCGCAGACAAACAAAAAAGTGATAAGCAAATAGTTGCCAAAGTAATTACATTTTATCTCTGTGATTTGTTAATTTATTGTTCAGTAAGTGGCAACTTTGAGTTAGCCAAAGTTTTGTTTAAAATCGTTGTTTTGTTTCTCTAAGAAAGTTCTTTTGTATTTTAGCCTGAAGATGGTTGTTGAATACAACCGAATGCATGTGAAAATACAATAAATGAAATAAGAGGAATAATAACAGACGGTTTATTGATCAGTTCCAAGCTACACAACGCAAGACAAGTTAGGTCATCGCTGATCAGCAATACAAATATCAATTAAGAATTTCGCATTTTTTTTCACAGATGTGGTCACATTTATGTGAAAATATGTGAGTAAAATGTGAAAAACGTAATTTTCAAACGGCAAATTTGTCGTCAGCTTAAGATTTTTTATGGATATTTTTGCACATCTGAAAAGTTTATGGTAGAATGTGCCGAGATGTGGCCTAAAGCCCCACAATGAAGTACTTTATATATGGAAATGTGACGTTCACATCTGGCATCTGGCATATAAAAATAAAAAACATCTGGCAAATGTGACGAAAAAAGTAAAATTTAGCCACTTTCACCACTCACATTTCCATATGCAAACTACTTTATTGTGTTACTTTAGCTCACATCTCGGCACATACCATAAAGATTTGAGATGTGCAATAATATAGACGAAAAGTTCAATGCCGACGACAAATGTGCCATTTGAAAATTATGTGACTTCACATATTTTTTTCACATATGTGAAATGTGAAAATCGAATTTCACATCTCGGATTGTTTGTGTTTAAAATGTTTTTATAGATATAAAAAGTGAAACAAACAAAAAATCAGGTCACATCTCAGCAACTAGTCATATACAGAGCCCAAAAAAGGGTAAAAAACAACGAATTCTTCAAAATCCCTAACATTTTAAAAGCTAATGTTAATTTTGCTTCCAAATATTCGAATTTGCTTATGTCTATTACTTTCTCATTTTTCCCGCAAGTCCCAGTCACATATGTGGTTTTTTCCACAGATGTGACTGATGTGAATCGCTCGTTCTCTGACACCGCAGCTTGTGGATGACCACTTAGGTCACATCTCGGCACATTTTCACCTACAGAATTGAGAGGTGACTCATTATTGGACGTAAGTATCATATAAACTGAGAATTTGCCTTCAAAAATTTCACACTTCACATTTTTTCACATAATGTGACTCACATCTGTGGAAAAAAATGTGTATCACATCTTCATATTTTCCGGATAATTTTGTCTTTTGGATCATAAAAAAGTAATTTCAACTTGAATGTGGTTACATCTCGTTTATAGAGAGCCAGGGGAGGTCAAAACATAGAAGTCGTACCCATATGTACCCGCTGTGGCTCAAAAAGTCACATCAGAGCCACATCTAGGCCAATTTGGGTATGCTCTTTCCGAATCAGAAGTCGCTTTTGACGTAGGTCACATAGATCCAGAAAATGTACCGTTTGAAAGTAGCCAGATTTCACATTTGACAAAAGTTTCATAAATATTCATCAAATGTTACACTTCTTAACATTCAAAAACGGACAGTTTTCATCGATTTAATCAAAACTCGATGATCTAGATTTCTTATCTTCCACTATTTCCACACCGGCTGTGAACTTTATGGCGCGTCTTTTTAATTCAAATTTACAAGTCAAATAACCAAAGAGCCGCTGAATACAAAACTTGAAATATTAACATTCGAAACATTTCAGCTTCACATTCGTAACGTTCAGCTTAAGTGAAAATCTATATTTGAAATCTTCGAATGTCCGCGGATGTTACGTTAAAACAATTAATGAAATTTCATTATCAGTCAAGGGACCTGACTCATCTAAGAGATGGGGCCTAGTGTGGCTGAAAACACAATAAATACAATCCACGTTGGTGTTGCTGCTTTACGCATAAACGGTTGAGATTGGCATGCATTGACAGTTCTTAATTTGTTAATTCTTGAAATTTCGAATAGTTAGTGCAGAAGGTGAAGAAACAGTGTTTTTTGACCTGTAAAAGAATTTCAAAAGTAATAAAATTTTGACCAGTTCTTTATCTGTGTTTGATTGTTCAATTGTGAATCTTTTTTTAATAGAAATTCGGTGTAACCCAGCAAAAATTCGCAAATTACGGCCTAGTAAAAAGTGCTTTTGTGTTTTGTATTTCCACTATAATTATTTCGCTTCCTTATAGAGTTCTTTCAAGTAATTTGTTTTTATTAGAATTTCTAAGCTATTAAAAACAAAGTGTTAAAATTATGTGAAGTTGGAGCAATAAAATGAATAATAAAATCTAAATTAATTTGTGATCTGCCGATTTGTTTTTTTCTTATTTACATATGACATAAAAGCAATGTCCATTTATGTTCCACATATTCTGTGCAAATGTGTTTGTGTAAAATAAAACAATGGACCAATACGACATATGTAAACAAATCGGAAGTTTTGTGTGATGACGACAATTTAAATGAGATTTTATAAATAAGTTCTTTACTCAAACTTCACGAAACTTTAACACTTTGCTTATGATAGTTTAGCAATTGTAATAAAAACAAATTTCTTGCCAATACTATATAAGGAAGCGGTGGAAGAAGGTTGAAATACAGAATCACTTTTTACTGGACCGAAATTTGCCAAATTTTGCTGGATTACACCGATTATTCTATTAAAAAAAGGTTCACAACTAAACAATCAAACACAGAACAAGAACTGGTCAAAATTTTATAACTTTCGAAATATTTTTACTCGTAGACAAACACTGTTTCACCTGCTGCACTGACGATTCGAAATTTCAAGAGTTAAAACAAATTAAGAGCTGTCAAATGCATACAAATCCCAACTGGGAATTGCGGGAAATGTTAAAATTTGATTAGTCAATTTTTTTCAGCATTAGTGCATAAAGTATGGAATGCAGCGTTAAAATTCGTTATAAAATTCAAATTTGTTTACATCTTTTGATTTGAAAAGCAACTGTCGTGTTTGGTAAAATAAGGCAAGTGCTACATTTGAAACAAAAAATATTTGAACGTTTGCTATCCAAAACATTTCAATTTCAATTTTATAATACTGGTTAACATTTCCCGCAACTGACTTTGTATGTTCAAAGTACACAGCTATTGTTTGGATGGTAAGACAAGCTAACATGACATTTCTAGCTAACTTGAATTTAATAACACTGTCCCGTATTGAATGTTAAAAACTGTAGAAAAAATCTTTTTCATTTCTACAGTTCTCGGTTAATTTTGTATTAGAAGTTACCCAGCAACTACTTTGATTGAAACTTAGCTCACTACTAGGGTATGGGAGCGTCCATAAATGACGTCTGCTTTTTTTCGGACTTTTCGACCACCCCCCCTCCCCCCTGTCTGCTTTTTCCCATACAAATGAAGAAAATTTTGTATGGAGTGTCTGTTTTCCTAGACCCCCCCTCACCCTAAAAGCAGACGTCATTTATGGACAGTCCCTATAGAGGTCAAAAGATAATAACTATATCCAAGAAAATTGGTAATTTGCATGAAAGTTGCTTTCTTTAACATTTTCATGGAAATCTTCACATTTCATAATGCTCAGTTTTGTTATTTTAACAACGAAAAACAAGTTCAACCATAAATACGACCACACCATAGATACCAGCAGGGGAATGTAAGCCGAATCTCATGTTAGGCACAGAAAACGACAATATCTTTTTAAAAAATCCTTCAAATTTTATGACTTTTAATATAGTATCTGATGTTTAGAAAATTATAATTTAACAACAAAACACGGGCTACATTTACAAATTGCTCATATGTGTTTTCGTCTCAGTCTCAGATTGATAATATTAACAAAAAATGTGAAAATTATTAACGATTCCCGCATCCCCCCGACGACAAATGTGCCATTTGAAAATTATGTGACTTCACATATTTTTTTCACATTTGTTTCACATATTTGAAATATGAAATGTGAAAATCGAATTTCACATCTCAGATTTTTTGTGTTAAAAATATTTTCATAGATATAAAAAGTGAAACAAACAAAAAATCAGGTCACATCTCAGCAAACTAGTCATATACAGAGCCCAAAAAAGGGTAAAAAGCAACGAATTCTTCAAAATCCCTAACTTAATTCATTTCTAAGCAACAACTGAGTTACCTTCTATTGAAACGAAACTGAAAGTAAGCAAACATTTTTGTTTACAATGAGTTTGACATTAGACAATATTAGATGCCCGTACATTTTACTGTGTTAGACGCGACCAATAAGACTACTATGAAAAATATTTAAACAAAAATATTAGTTCTTGAAAAGACGTATGCGAGCGAAACCATAAAGAAAGTGTTGTGGTAGGTTGCATGTCATCCGAATTAGACAATATTGAAAATCTCATTCTAAATGAGAAGATGGATTTATGATGACAAAAAACTTGGAGCTGCACACATTTTAAGAGCTTATGTTAATTTTGCTTCTAAATATTCGAATTTGCTTATGTCTATTACTTTCTCACTTTTCCCGCCACTCCCTGGATAATTATTATTTATTTTTGTCACGTCATACAAAACATATGTCATCGTTTTTGTTAATTGAAACGAAACACAAAATTACAATATTTCCAGAAAACTTAAACTTGCGCTAAAAATTGTTATTAAGAAAATTTATTTAAATTTTTGCTTGCTTGCCTGTTTGTTTATTTGCTTGAATTGAAGCTTTGAGTAACTAATTTTGATTAAATTAGTTGTGACAGCTGACTAATAACTTTGTGCTTTCAAAATTTTGGCATATTGAAGATTGAAAAAATTTATAAAATTTTATAAAATTTTATAAAATTTATGGCGACATTGTAAAATTTATGGCGACATTGATAACAGGGTTGTATTTTTTTCATATTATCAACGTCCACTTTTCTATGATCATGACTATTATATTGTTTTTTTTTAATTTTTATATGCTTCTGATAGGGCTTTTCACAAATTACGTACGGGTTTTAGGAGGGGGTGAAGGTCCTAGAATTTGTACGGAAACGTACTGTGGGGGGTCAAAGTCAAGTCGTACGGACAAAAGGTAGAGAGTTCCAATTTTTACTTATATTGCTACATCTATGTTTTCATTTATTATTTGTGTAATTTACCTTGAATTCGCTTCAAAACTATTTCTTTGAGTTTTTCTTAATTTTTTTTTAGTAAACTTCGTTTTTCTCAGACGAAAATTGGTCTACGACTCGTGGAAACAATGCGTCAGTTTTTTTATAACCGATTTTAAGTTTCTGTTTTACTGCCTGCGCAACAGCTTGCGATTTTTCGGTCTTTTTGTGATTTAAATCAAAATAGGGACCGTTCATAAACTACGTATGTTTTTTCGATTTTTCAGAACCCTCTTTCCCAGTCATATTGAAGTGCCGTTGAGCGATATATGAGACAAAAATGGACTAATGAGTAAACTTCAGTTTTTTTCTGAATGGGGGATTTCGTAAGGACAGGGGGTGTGGGTCTAAAAACCGTTAAAAAGTCCGTACGTCACACAGTGGGGAAGACGTTTATCTTCGTCCTCATAAACCTAGTACTGTTGAAACATTCTTGACATAATTTCTGAATTTTCGCTGTAATTACTCTATAGTAATTTATTTATTTATTTATTTCAATTAATCAACAGCTTATTACAGCCAATAATAGATTAATATAAAAATATGACAAAAAAGAAAACGACTAGAATAATCAAGCAGAAAACGTTTGCAATAATAGAAAACTAAAAACTAGAAACTAATAGAATAGAGAAAACCAAAAATCAAATTCAATTCAAATCAATTCACTTCATAATAATAACTTGAGTAAATTAAACTACACAACGTAAACATCCTTAATGTCTCTTTTAAATGTCTCTTAACTTTTCGAGAAAAAATCAATTGAGTTAAATAACTCATTATATTGCCTTTGCATCCGAACGAGTGGAGCATTGCATTCGATGTTCGTGTTGAATTTATGCAGGTAGAAAGTGTTCTTCTGACGAGTGAAGCGACTAGGACGTGCGAAGGATATTTGATCAGTGAAATCGAAATTCAGTCGACGACGGACGACCTTACATAAAAACATTTCATGTGCATACAAACGACGAGATTCCAGGCGATGCATCTTTAAACGGAGCAGGCGGTCATGGTAATGCTCGTAAGGCCAGTAGAATCTTCTATGCAACATTTTTGTGAATCTTCGCTGAACTCTCTCTATCTGGGTGATATATGTATCATGTTGAGGAGACCAGACTACGGAGCAGTATTCAACGTAATTCCTGACATACGAATGATACAAAGCGATGAAACTTTCTGGTTTACTGAAGAGTTTGCCGGATCTAAAGATGAAGCCTAACATCCTGTACGCTTTCTCTGTGACCATATCAATATGCAAATCAAATCGAAGTTTATCATCAAAAATGACACCAAGATCCTTCTTAAACGTAACTCTATTTAGGGTGACATTTTCCATGATGTAGTTGAAAATCAGGATGGCTTTTTTATGGCTCGTACTAAGGATCGCACATTTCTGCACATTGAGCTTTAGCTTGTTAAGCAGACACCATCTCTCAAGAGTCTTAACGTCATTTTGCAGAGAAAGACAGTCTTCAATGCTATCAATTCTTCTCGAGATTTTTGGATCATCAGCAAGCTGGGAGCATTTGCTACTCATCTGTTGAACTAGATCATTGGCAAAGATTAAAAACAACAGTGGTCCCAAAATCGAGCCTTGGGGAATTCCAGATGTGGGGTGAATGATAGAAGATTTACAATGACCAATCACGATTCGTTGAGAGCGACCCACTAAGTATGATCTAAACCATTTCAGCAACAAGCCATTAATTCCGAACTCGCGTAACTTTTTGAGAAGAAGACCATGATCGACCATGTCAAACGCTTTGGAGAAATCCGTGTACACCGTATCCACTTGACCTCCATTCATTACGTTATCACACAAAAAGGTAACATGGTCCACTAGATTTGTTTGCACTGATCTGCCCGTGAAGAACCCATGCCGACAAGGATTGATTAAAGCCATAACAAATGAAAACACAACCTGGTATACCAGCTTTTCAAATATCTTTGCACCAGCACAGATGATACTGACGGGTCTATAGTTGGTAACATCAGACTTAGAACCGGATTTGTGTATTGGTGTAACGAAGTTAAGTTTCCAGAGGACAGGAAAAACACCTTCAGACAATGAACGGTTGAAAATTATAGATAAAGGCAGCGATATAGTGTCTTTTAATTTCACATAAAACATGATCGGTACACTGTCGGGGCTACTGACTTTATTGCAATCAAATCCACTGAGAACCTTTTTCACCTCTGGTTCACTTATTGAGAAACTACATAAGTCGCTATCACGAATCAGTTCATCGTCGATCTCATCAAAACTATCACTACTGTCTTGATAAACGGAACTAAAAAACCGCGCAAAAAGATCACAGACTGAGGTTCTGTTACTAGCTTCATTGTCATTCAAACGTACATTGTTCGGAAACGAGTTCGATTTGCGCAACGACTTTGTATATGAAAAAAAACATTTCGAATTCAATTTTAAATTGTCTTCAGTGTTACTCACATATTCCTCATGACACTTCACAATTTCAGCTTTCACAGAACGCCTTAATGCTTTATATTCGGCGATATGAATTGTCTTACGAGTTTTTTTTTTAACTTCTTAACTTCAACTTAATCAATTCGATCAGTTCCTTAGAATACCAGCATGGATACTCCCTATTTTTACCACGCGCCTTAGGCAACTTACTTATAAATGATTGGATAATGTCGTAGAATCTTTGCAAACAATCATTTGAATTAAGAACACGTAACTCACTTACCCAATCGATTGAACCAATTTTGGCATTCAAGTCATCGTAGTCGGCTCGGAAAAAATTAGTTTTTGGAGGTTTCGTTTCGTTGAGGAATCTCAATGGTGACGTACACAAACTGATCGATAAAGCTGGGTGAAACTCGTCCTCCTTCACAAATGGACAATCACATCGCTTTACTTTAACAAAATTCGGCTCAAGATTCGACAAAACTAGATCTAATGAACGATTCAATTTATTTTTGACGTAATTGAATTGATTGAGGCTCGTTAACGACATCATATTAACTAGTTCCTGAGGTATTTGACCTACTAGGTGAGTTGCGCTGCACGTATTGTCCTTATTATGAACCCATGATAATGAATCCGCTAAATTAGTCACCGAATAAAGCAATATTAGCGTTAGGCTCGATATTAGTTATAACATCGATTATCTTATTAAAATGAACTTTGTACACCTCAAGTTTACTTCTACACGGTATATATCGGACATTCAAAAACGTTTTGTAACTATTCACATTGTCAATCGATATCCATAGGTCCTCACCACTCAATTCAAATTCTTTAACACGAGCAGAAAAATATTTGGCTTTGACAGCAATGATGCATCCACCCCCATCACATTTATCTACCAAATCAAAGTTGCAATCATCCCGATACACACGATATCGGTCATCAAATAACTCTGAAGAAAAAATGTCTTTATTTAACCACGTTTCACTTAAGACAATTGCATCAGAATCACTCGATAACACTGAATGCATAAATACATCAGTTTTTGTCTTAAGACCTCTCACATTCTGGTAAAAAATTTTTAAATTCATCAAAATAACATTCACAAAACAGCCACACATTCCGCATAAGACCACATGAGCAAATACCGGTGCGGTGTACGACAATTAGGCTGAATTCACGGGGACTGATTCGCGCACCGTATTATCAAGACCAATGCAATCTATATCGACAGGTAAATCCAACAAATTGTCTATTTTAATAAAGTTGTTACCATCAGGATACTTAACATAAACGAAGCCATTACGGGATTGCACTTTACTCAAAATCTTCTTAGTAATGACAGATTACAAGAAAAATATAACAAAAATTTGACATTTTGAAAATTCAAGAATCCCACTCCAGTTTTGACGAATTTCTATATACATTGGACACCCATGGGCATTCTGAAAAACATAGACATGTCTTGCCATTTTTTACTACCCAAACAAAAAGGTTGGCCGATAAAAAATAACACGACTTGTCAATGAGTTCTACTACATGGGGTGAAAAGTCCGCGGCCTCACATAGAGATGGCGTCATTACTTCAGAATTTTTGTTAACATTCAGTAGTACCACCCTTTACTTGTCTACAGCCAAAATTTCCTGACATTTGGTGTCATAGTTTTCGAATTACTGTCAATAGAGTGACGCAGGTTTTCGTTGTTCGTAAAAAATGGAAAATAATGAATTCCATGTGTTGATTAAACATTGTTTCTTAATGGGAAAAAATACGGTGCAAAGCAAAGAATGGCTGGATAAGTGTTATGGCACATCTTCTCCGTCGCATACAGCGGTCAAGAAGTGGCATGCTGAATTTAAACGAGGTAATACAAGCACCGATGATGCCCCACGTTCAGGACGTCCAAGTGAAGCAGTTACTGAAGAAAACATCAAAAGAATCCATCGTATTGTTTTTGCTGATCGGAAAGTTAAAGTTAGTGAAATAGCTGACATCCTCAAAATATCAACAGAACGGGTGCGACACATTTTACATGAGTATTTGGACATGAAAAAGCTTTCTGCCCGATGGGTGCCGCGTTTTCTAACAATTGATCAAAAGCAGCACCGTCTTGACGATTCAGAGCGTAATTTAGCTTTGTTCGAGCGTAATCCAACCAGAGCCTAAAATAACATATATCGGGGGAGGAAAAGTGAACCACACGCCCATTAAGGTGCACCAGACGCCCATGTGGTGCTCCACATCCTCTTTAATAATTTGAGTTCGCCATTTAACTATTCATTCGTATGAGATAAAATAGTGCTGCCCATTCATAGTAAAATAGAGTATGAATAAGGTAATTTCATGAGTGTAATGGGCCATTCCATGAAAAACTTAAAGTAGGTAGCGCACCAACGGGAAACAGGATGTAAAGCGTGCAAATTCCAGACTCAAGTTATATGGGAGAAGTTTGTATCAGAGTTCGGTCTGCAACTTCTTAGTACAACAAAAGCTTGTAATCTATACGGTTCACAAGGAAATTTCCGTTGTTACGCTACCTGCTTCCACTTTTTCATGGAATGGCCCTAATGTGCTCAATTTTTCTCTCAAATCCATACAATTTTAAATTATTATGTTACTCCGTGATAAACAAAATACTACAAACAATCTATTGTTGGCAGAAAATGTACTCTTTATCTCTTTCACTTAAATGTGATAGTACGACCATTTACCAATTCTGCATGCAAATTTTGATTAGAGAGAGGGGGGAGCGGGGATAAATATCCCAGTCTCGAATTTTTCAAGGGGCCTGGTTAGTTGTTTTAGGCGCCCGTCCTGTCCTATGACCGAAAATAAAAAGAAACGAGCCTGAGTGATCATTTTTCAAAATTTTTGCCTGCGGCACGTTAATGTAATTTTGCAAGTAAGACACAAAGTAAGACTCAGTATCAAATATTAGGTCAATATTTATTGTTGGACCCGCACGATGTAAAAAGGTCCTATGCGTTTACTACAAACAATTTTATTGTAACATGGGGTAGATCGAGGCGGGAGCGAGAGGATGCATTTCAGACACGCCGACTTCACCTCTCCCGTGGGGGAAAACAGGGCCGTATCTAGAGTCCAATATCAGACCGAGCCCAAGCCCATGGAACTAATTCCAGCCCATCACGAATGAAAGTATGGAATTGTAGCCAGTTCAGATAAAGCAACATTACGAGAGCTTTAAGTACTATGACCAAAGATTAAAAATTGCGAGCGAAGCGAGCGAAATTTTTCATACTATGTTTCTTCGAAAACAAAAAAAAACTCGTACAGATTCAAAACAATCGAAGGCCGCTAACTTTTCGTTCAGTGCCTTTATCGGCTGCTAGAGACAAAATCGGTCATCAGCGGGGTGAAAAACGGGCCGAAAATCAAGTTTGTCTGCCGATACAAAAAATTCTTTTACGTGTCACTCTGCGAAAATGATTTTCTCACCGCATGAAAATGTAGCCGTATCGTTATTCCTTTTCAAAAATAAAATATTTTTGATTGATCTTACACTACGGAATCAACTTAAATAAATACGTTTTTCCACTTCTTTTTTTAAATTCCCGAGAAATGTTCGGACATTAGAGCCTTGCACAAAGGTTCTTTCTATGTAAAATTAACACCATAATCAAGGGCAGTTTCAAATCTGTGACTTTATAGGATTTTTTTTTGGCAAATTTACTCTTAAATTTGAGATGGTTACTTAGTGTCCCGGCTTCCAGTGGGTGGCGTCGCCCCCTACGAATTTTGCCGTTGGGGGCGACGGCCCCAGCTAACCGTGGAAGTCGGCGTGTATGATGCATTTAATATCTTCTAGAGATGACGAGACAGCGAAAAAAATGTCCGTCTATGCGTTTGTCCGTCCCGTCATTTTTTCTAAACGGCTGCACCAAACACCCTAAACTTTTTTTCCATGAAAGGTACATAATGTCCCATGAGTCAAGTTTAAAGATGAGCAAAATCGGTCAAGTGGTTCCAGAGATATGGTTGAAAAAGTTGGTTGGTTGATTTTTCGAGATTTGGTGAAACTTTTTGCAAATATCTCAGCAAGCATAGCGAGGAAATTGTTCATTTTGATAATATATATTAATTACAACCCATGAAGGGTTAGAGGCTAGATCACTATTTACTAGTTTCGCTATTTGTGGTTTTACTTTTTGAGATCCTTTCATTACCGAAAAATTTTACTGTGCCAGTGGTAAGCTGTGCGACAAACCCAGTGCCATCTATGAGATATAACTAGGAGCGAAACTAGTAGGAGTAGAATACCGGTTCTCCCAACAATGCCTTTTCCGGTAAGCCGTACGATGGCACTACACTCAACTTCACTTGACTTGAACGATTCAATCAGTTTTGTTTACAAATCTAACAATCGGTACAAATCCGTCTGCGGCTGAGTTTCGAACCAACGCACTGGCAACTCAATCTCGTAGTAGCAAGCAGACTGGGACCAATGCAATAGATTGAGTTTTTTGGCCATATACGTTAGAAGATGCTTTTTCGTCTTCAGGGTTTTACGGAAAAATGGTCCAATACTGGAATATGACCACTTCTCGAATTGGGCGGGATGACCCATATCTCTAGAATTATGAGAGTTAGAAAGTTGCTTCCAAAAGAAAAGGTGTAGAGAATAACATTTTAGAGAACACGTGTTTCAGGGTTTTAAGCAAAAATGATACCTTCCCGGAATATATCCTAGTTTTGACATGACCTTGGGTAATTTCTGTGGGTCGTTGGAATTCTGACAGTTTTAAAAACTTTGCAAAAACTTGCAATTCTGATAAATTCGCACCTATTTGTTTGCCACATCTACTCTGATACGTATGGGTCTTTGGTTATAATTCTTCTATATTTTCAATAAATGGACCCTTTTGTCATAACGAGTGTGCCTTTTTGTCGCAACGAGTGCGCCCTTTTGTTAAAAATGCACCACAGTGGAAAATCCTTATTTTAGGCTCTGAATCCAACGGAGTTTTTGCGTAGATTTGTCACGATTGATGAAACGTGGATTCATTACTATACACCAGAGTCCAATAGACAGTCTGCAGAGTGGCTAGAATTTGGTCAAAGCCGACCGAAGCGCCCAAAGGCACAGCGTTCTGCAGGCAAGGTTATGGCCACGATTTTTTGGGATGCGCATGGCATAATATTTATCGACTATTTGGAGAAAGGAAAAACAATAACTGGCGAGTACTATGTCACATTATTGGAACAGCTCGACAACGAGAGCAAGAGAAAACGACCGCATATGCAGAAGAAAAAGGTCCTGTTTCATCATGACAATGCACCAGCGCATTCATCCATAAAAGCAACTGTGAAACTGGACTCTTTGGGCTATGAATTACTCCACCACCCACCTTACTCTCCAGATCTGGCCCCCAGCGACTACTATTTGTTCCCAAACATAAAAAGATGGCTACAGGGAAAAAGATTTTACTCTAATGATGAGGTGATATCCGAAACAGAGGCCTATTTTGCAGGGTTGGAGAAATCCTATTATACCAAAGGTATCCAAATGTTGCAGGACCGTTGGACTAAGTGCATTTCAATTCAGGGAGACTACGTTGAAGAATAAAATTAATTTCATATGTAAAAGTTAGTTCTTTCATTGCAAGGCCGCGGACTTTTCACCCCATGTAGTATATCGCCTACACACGAATGCACCTGGGGGACAATAGTATATTATAATACAAGGGGAATAATTGCGCGATTGCCCCCCTTGTATTATACGATAGTTTATCACATTTGAGCCTATAATTGACAATTATGCACAAAACATGACAACAAAATTAACATAAATCAAAAATTTCGTATAAAAACACTCATCGAATTTTTTGCAAAAAATGTCGTCTATATTGATTTTTAGATTTAGTATGCGGTTGTCATAACAACAGACGTTTCATTCTCATTCATTCGTATTGTTTCAGTGTAGCCAACGTCATCATTAAAGAACCGGGTTATAATAGCGTCATTACAACCCTACTTTTAACAAGAAAGTCGACTATAATAGGCTGATTATTGCCCCATTATTAGTGCAATAATTGGCTTATTATAGGCTCGATTGTGATAAAAAATATTATCTGCTGCTTTCGTCAAGATTATCGCCCACATGCAACTAGGGAATTTGCGCTTTCATAACGCCACAAAAAACTAGATGGCTAACGAAGCTAGGGAACTTTTCCTTTTACAAAATGTCATAACACTAGGTGGCTAGCAAAACTAGAAAACTTTCCCTTCTACGAAATGTCACAAAACTAGGTAGCTAATGAAACTAGTAAACTAACACAAGACGCAGGTAGCTTTGGGAATCTTTCACCGAGATCGGTGCTCATTTTATATGATTACACTATTATCTTTCAATTTTACCGTTATTGGCATCGTTCAATGTAACTTAAACGAAAGCAACCCTGCAGCAATTCAATAAAACACAAGTTGTTTTATTATATGTGAAATATAGATAAATGCTACGCAATCGTATCAGATCTGCCAATCATCAAAAATTTAATTAAATTTTAATCGAATTGAAACCCAAAAACGATAAAACTTTAATTTTGAAACATTTAATTTACGTAAAAAATATAACACAATGCAACTGAATTTTTTAAATAA
Organism: Pseudolycoriella hygida; assembly: GCA_029228625.1. Taxonomy (NCBI): domain Eukaryota; kingdom Metazoa; phylum Arthropoda; class Insecta; order Diptera; family Sciaridae; genus Pseudolycoriella; species Pseudolycoriella hygida. The sequence continues at coordinate 133,623,398 of CM055406.1, forward strand.
ACCACAAAACGTTTTATGTGTTTTATTGTGGGAGAAATGTTGTTTCGGTGTGGAGTACTAACATATATTTTTTTTAAATATTTTTTTTTCGCACATTAGTATGTCATGTGGTATTTTCGTATTTTGGTGATATTAATCTGTATTTTATTTTCCATGTAATTAATTAATTTACAATGGTTCCGTTTGCCTACCTCGACATTTCCCTGCAAGTTTGCCCGCTTGATGAAAATTATGAACAAAAGCGGGGAATGACAACAACCCTGACGAACACCCTCATTAACCTCGAAAGAATCACTGATTTCGCCACCTATTCTTACCGCGGCGATGCTCCCTGAGTAAAAAATCTTAAGGGCGCCCAGTGAACTCCCATTGATACCGTATTCGCAAAGATCCCCGAACAGCTTCTTGCTTGGTACCCGATCGAATGCTTTCTCCAAGTCGATGAAGCATAGGTATAAGCCCCTGTTCTTTTCATAAAGCTTTACGATAGTCTGTCTGAGGCAGAAAATCTGATACTCTCAGAGGCTTGAAACCACCTTGAATCTCATCCATAAAACACGCGTACATAACCACGCTAAATTGCAATATCCCCATGTACAGTACATACTGCTGTACGGTTGCCTTTCTTATAAATTGGAACAATAACACCGACGCGTCAGTCAGCACGTACTGCAGAAGACCTCATGGCCAAATTAAAAATCCTACAAAGCCATTCAATCACACCTGATCCGCTACACTTAATAAATTCTTTGCCATAAAACGAGACTTATCGATTTTTTTAAGTCTGAATTAACTGTTGAGTGTGCCATCTGTGAAAGAACAACAGATTTAATTATCCAAAATATAGCTTTCGAAGTATAAGCTCCTACTTTTAAAGCTTTTGATAGATTTTTCAAAAAAAATCATTGCAATAGTATTGCATACCATACCCCTCAGCAAAGATTTATTGGCACTATCAATACAAAAAAAGAATCTCCCAATTTGTGAAATTTTTCTGAAGTTAAATTTAACGGCTGTCTTCCAAACACAAACTTCGATTATAGGTAACAAAAACAATGTAAAAGGAAATCGATTAAGCCAGACTTTGCCACTTTTATGTCCTCTAACGCATGATTGTAATATTATGTTGGCGTACAGAGATGGGAAATTACCGGTAATTTATTTTCCTCAGTAATATTACGTAATATTGAGTAACATACCAAAACTATAAATTACCAATATATTTTGTTAATATTTTGCAGAAGTCTTAGAAACATAAACTGTAAGGTATGAAGCCCGGAAAATGTATTACCATGAAACCTGTATTGAAGGAAAATGAATTATAAAAATAATAAGTCAAAATTTCGATTTATTCTGACTTGACAAGTTGGTGCCTGTGCATTGAAGCCAGTAGAGCTTCGGCGTGAGTATTTCGTTGTTTCAATCGAACCATACACGATGAGAAACTTTTACTCACCAAGTCCACAGTGATATTGCATCTCATAGAGCACATTCATTGAGTAGATAGACAGCCCTGGATTCCCACTCAGTATGCGTGTTCTTAAAATTAACAACAGCCGATGTCGCTCGATTAAGGGTTGGAATAGCTACCTTCTATTTTCTTTCAAAATTTCGATTTATTCTGACTCAGACAAAAACAACGTCATAATCTTCAGGAACACTTATATCTGACAACGGATTTTCATCACTTAAGAAATCATCTTCTATGTTAACGAAATTGTCAATAGTGGAGTAAAGGATGCTAATGTGGAACACTTTTAATAAAAGAACACAAAAGAAAAACTGTTCCACATTAGCATCCCTTACTATATATTATTGGTTTTAGATTGAAGTTAAAACTTATGTAGGAAATTTTACTAGCCCTTTCCGCAGTGACAGAAACAAACCATTGGATAAAAATAATAGTATATTATAATACAAGGGGAATAATTGCGTAATTATAGTCGAGGTGGGGTGAAATTTCAAGGGGCGTTAGTTTATACGATAGTTTATCACATTTGAGCCTATAATTGCCAATTATGCACAAAACATGACAAGAAAATTAACATAAATCAAAAATCAAAACTCGTCGAATTTGTTGCAAAAAATGTTGTCTAGATTGATTTTTCGATTTAGTATGCGGTTGTCATAACAACACACGTTTCATCCTCATTCGTTCGTATTGTTTCAGTGTGTTACGTCATCATTAATAATAAGGGTTATAATAGCGTCATTACAACCCTACTTTTGACAAGAAAGTCGACTATAATAGACCGATTATAGTCCCATTATTAGTGCAATAATTGGCTTATTATAGGCTCGAATGTGATAAAAATATTTACTGTTGCAGCCTTGAAACTTTCACTCCGTTTACTCTCGGTCTACCTTTCGTTCAGCCTCCGTTTAACATCCATTTTGATGACGGAGTAACAAAAGTTGTGTGCGGGAGATAAAATGCTAAGCGTTTGGAGCTTAGTATCAACTAAATGAAGATTCTAGATAGGATGATCCAAACAGTAGTCAGTGTTCATCGCGCAGAGAACTTTATGCTCGAAATTTGTGAGTAAATAATTGCGCAACGAATTTTCTAACATTTTATTTTTTATCCATTGACACTAGGTCACTAAGTTGACACAAAGGGCTTTATGTTTTTATTATTATAAAGGACTGGGCTTCTATAAAAACGTAAACAGCTTTATTCGGCTATAGATTACAACATGCTTGTATCGTCTCGACCTTTCTCAAATATGAAATTGCTCTAGGTTGGCACCACTAAATGATGCGTCCACAAAAATGAGTTAATGCAGAAGCTGTATTTCGTTAAGGTGAATCTCCTATGTGTGGACCAAATGTGTTGCCAAATCTTCAATGCAGAATATTATCCTTCCTTTGCCTGAGAGTATGAGTCACGTCCCTAATTAATACTAGAGATATCAGAGATTGATGTTACTAGCGAAGCACCCCTAGGTTGTGACTCAAAAATGGCTTTTTCCACAATAGTACACCAATTTCGTGTAGAATTATGTCCTTTAATGAAATTTGGGTCCTATTTTTAAAAAAAGCCACGTTAAACATAAAACCGCCTTTTTAAAAATCATAGTTGGCCAGAAATAGTTCAATCAAAAGTACTAAATTTCAATGATCAATATTTAAGTTGTAAATTAGTAAATGCGATTTATTTTAGAAAAAAATAGTTTCGAAACATTAAAACCTAAAAAAAATAATTTTTATGCTTTTTTGTCAAAATTTCAAAAACGAAAGCAAATAGCTGATCGATATTCTAAAAGTTGTCATTAATCCTTTAACGATTCACCAGTGAATCTTATCCGGACAATTGCTGAACGCGCCCTAGGATTCGGCAACATCGACAATTCGCGTTGCATGGCCGAATCGAGTTACAAATCGATTGTTTCTTTTTCATCGCATGTTTCAGCAATCAGTTATCATTTCTCTGAAAAATCTAAAAGTGTCTGTCATGTGTCAAGAATGCGGTGCATGTTGTTTACAATTTTTGAAAACGTGCTGCTCGAAAAATACTAAACTAACTTGAGAGATTTATTTGTTCTTAATTCAAGTAATGCGGATTCTACAAATTCGTCAAACGTGTGTTGCCATTGACATGTTAAAAGATATACGCGAAGTTTCCACTCAAAATGATTGCTGAAGAAATCGACCCGGTTAAGGTATAGTAATACTTGATTTGTCTGAGAAATTAGTTCAATGATGCTATTTTTCAGGTCATACAAGTTAGCACCGTGGACAACCTCGGTTATATACGAAAAATTTTGGGTAAACTATTCAAAGACAAGTGTCAATTACGGCAATTAACAAAATTTCCATTTCAAAAGAACCCAGCGTCCAACAGACCTTCTTTGATAAGCACAAAAATGTTCCACCGTTGGAGTTACAGATTTTTGGCACCACTTTGCTTTTCTGTAGCTTGGGACAGAACTCAGATTTATTGTATGGCAGCTTAAAGTATTTAAATACACTGCATAAGTTGCATCCCGACATCTGTTTTCATTACAACAAGCAACTGCTTCAGCATCTGACGTTCAACTCTAATGCTGATAAATACATGGACGATTTTCTGATGACCTTGTACTCCTGTGCAGAATCCTCATTTAATGGAGTACGTCAGGAAGCGTTAGATTTATTTACATATTGGATAAAAGACAAGATTGTGGCAATGGATGTATTCGCCAAAATATGCTTCTCATGGCCCTGGACGAACCGCAACAAATATTACTTTCTGACAATTTTATTCGAATGGCACGATTTCTATTATTTACTGCAACGTGGCGAAATTCCTCCCACGTATTTTGTTCGTGGCGCAGTAATTTCATTGCAATATAGAAACCTTATTTCGCCTGGGCAAACTTTGATCGTTCAATTAGCGAAGGATAAAGTGAATGAAGTTTACGAAGTCATTGCAGATGTGCTTCGCAACGCAAAAGATTTCGAACTGCAAAATTGTGTTCAATGGTTGCACTGTATTCCGCATTTGGAACGTTTGTATGAGCTGCTCGATTTGGCAGACGAGAATATTCTCGTCAATGAGAAGTTCAGTTATTTGTTAGACGAAAATATGACGAAATTGGTTATCTTTCGAAGAGCATTTAAAACTTGCTTTCAGCAGCATACGAAGATTATGGAAATCGATCGTTTGATCGTTTCGAACTACGACATAGTCGATTTAGCTCATCGCGCTGCAATTTTCGAAGTGCTCATATCGAACACCATGACACATTTAGGGAACATCGAAAAGAATTTGCATCACTTGCAAAACTTCCTCAGAGACAACATGTACCACGAATTCGCAGCCCTACGGCAGGATATAATGAAACTTTTGCCTGGATTATTTTATTTGCTGACATCAATACTAAAATCGTGTTCCAATGAACTCAAAGACGAAATTAAGACATTTTTTCAATTTTTAAAATTGCAAATCTTCGATAAGGGAATCGTACTTGAACCTTATCCGCCAGTGATATTTAGTCTTCGATTGTACGAAATTTTAATGAAATTATTATATGGACGTCGAGAAGATCGTCTGATTAAAGAGTTCAATGTTGACAAGAACAACCGACTGAAATCATTTCTAATCGATGAAAATGTTTGGAATCCTTGTTCCGTGGAGCATTGTAGCGCGTTGACTGGTTTAATGAAAAGTGAGTTCGACGACGTTCGAGACATTGCAACTGAGCTACTTGTGCGATTTTTTCCTACCGGCAGCATTGAAAATATGTACCAAGAGCTGATGACTAGTAGTGACATAACTCTATGTAGACACGCTCATCTATTTGCAAGGATTGCCATTAAAAACGATGAACCGAAATTGGAAGAATCGTTAAAAGAATTTTTGAATAGAAACGTCTTTGACTACGACGACCCATTTTTCAAAATCATGACAGGAAATCATTTATTCGGTGCAATTAACTGTGTCAACGAATTTTACAGTTTCCATAAAAAAGCGATTGGACTGAAGGACACGAAATCCGTTCTTCCGAAAAATGCTTTGTTTGACATCACATTAGCTGATAAAATTACCGACCGATCTCTGCTTTTACTTCGTACCGCCTGTTTTGATGAAATCGACAAATGTTCACCAAGTTTTGAGAAAATGGATGAAAGTTTGGAATTATTGCTGTTGAGATCATCCTATCCCGTGGTAGATATTTTTGAAGATAAGAAATCGTTGTTGCTCTCAATCTGGTTGACTGTTAAGGTAAGTTAAGTTAGGTCAGAAAGTGCTGATAGAAAACGATTTGCGTATTCTACGTGAAATGTATTACGAACTTTTTAGGCGACAACTTCGCCGTGACCGATCGGAGGAATGCATATGATGTCATGATAAAGTGATTATTTCGTTGTGAAGCTTTCGAATATACAATACTTTCGTTGTGGAAACTTTATTTTCAGTAACGGTCATGCTGCTCCCCCATATAGAATCATTTTATCTGTTAGAATTTTCCCATAATTCGTTAAAATACCTTTCCCTATTCATTCACTCATCGTTTAACATTTTACATATCTTCTCAGGCTTGTTGTGAATTGGCAGCCAATATCAGTCATTCCATTCTCGACAATTGTCGCCGTTTAAGCGAAAGTGATCACCCTTCGCTGATGGACATAGTCACGAAAAGCGTAAATATTACTTCCAACGTATTACTCCGATGCAGGCATAAAGGAGCCATCGAAGCGGCTGGGTTATCACTAGGCAAAATCGTTAGGTCTATAACGCGGAATTGCAATGCCGATTCCAAAATGTTCGAAATAGTAACGAGTAGTGTTGATAAAATATTCGACGTCATTGGCAAAACTGATACTACGCGCAGAGGAGCTGGTTTCTCTATAATGGTTTTACACTTGGTTAAAAACGACATCAGTAAAGACAAGGTATAGTAATGTGATTACCGAAAAAAATTTGATAGCATATTTAACAGCCGAAGGAAGATAAACCTTCTTATATAAAGTCTGTGGTATGTAGTGTTTTCAGCTCCTACAATTGCAATGAACAACTTGATTCGTCCGCCTAAGTAGTTTCGAAGGAGAAATGGTATTCCTCGCTCGAGCGAAACAATTGTTCATCGCCAGGCTGTCTGCGTATATTTTAGCCGATTACCCACTGCTTGCGGCAATCTTCATTCTGAGTGTCGTTATCTTGCGCCAAATATTCAAATATCATCAAATATCACTGCGAAGAGTGGAAATAGAATAGAGCGCCCTACTCTCTCCAACATAAACGGCTCATAGTAGCCTTACGGCACAGCTATAACCCGGCGATCTTGATATTTACTATTCTTTTTACAAATGCGATTTTTTCTAGAGGGCGAAGTTTTTATCTTGTTGAGTTTGAAAAATTAAAGAGCAAATTTTTTCACCCCTTATTATTGCGCTTTATGAAAAATCTCAAATGTCGTTTGGCCTAAATTTTTAATATCCGAATAACCTAGCAGAAAGAAACTGTGTTTTGCTCTATTCCTACTGAAGACCGTGATATAGTTAATGCTACACCACATTTGCTAACAGAATGGATGAAAGAAATTTCTTTCAGTTCAACTGTAAACTTTCATAATACTCAAGGTTTTAATGTCATATGCTAGGATTGGTAAATTTTTCCCTAAAACCTTGAAACACGTGTTCTGTAAAATTTTATTCTCTACAACTTTGCGTTTTAAGAAACTTTATAACTGCCATAGTTTTAGGCATATGAGTCATCTCTCCAAAGTCTAGAAGTCGTCATATTAAGGAATTAAAACCCGGAAGCACGTGTTCTCTAAAATTTTATTCTTTACGACTTTGGCTTTGACAGTAAATCTCCCTTTTTCACCGACTCTCGACAATTCATGTTTTTGGACACTTCTTCGACCATATCTCCGGAACTACTTCACCGATTTTGCTCATGCTTGAACTTGAATCGTGGGACATATGTACCTTTCAGGGAAAGAAAGTTTAAGGTGAACATTTTTTTTATTGCTGATTCGTCATCTCTATACGATAATACCCCATGTTACAATAAAATTGTTTGCAGTAAACGTATATGACCTGTGTACTTCGTACGGGTCCAATTATGTAGGTAAAAAATCTGTTTCGCTGTGCAAATTCTGTTAGTGCTACTGGTTCATGTAATTTTTCATGGAGGTGCATAGTCTTCCAGGGGGCGCAGCCACCCCTGCGTCATGGGTCAGAAATCTATCATAGCACGCTAGCAATGCTAGGAGACCACTTCAAGCTTTGGGAGACCACTTTCACGGAGAATAATTTTTTTATTGTGAAAAACCGACGAAAATTTAATATTTCAAATGAAGAACACAAGAATTTATAAAGGAAAAAATTTATTAACCGTCAGAGGTTACTGATAATGAAAATTTCTAAATGTAATTTATTCTACATGAAACTGTGTTCAGGCGGTCGACGACTTTCGAGTGGAACAAATATGCTTGCAGGAGATCTGTTCGCTTAGTCACTCTCAAAAAGTGCCATTTGTCAGGCCCTCCACCGAATCGCAAACAAAGAGCGTCTCGCAAGAGTGTGTTTGATTGACTAAAAGGTAATGGCCCATTCCAGGCAATGAAGGCTTCTTTAGTTATCTTCTCGGCACGCAATGTACCCCGATGCTCGTAGTGCCGTCCAACCACAGAACCAATCGATTCACACTGACTTTCGTTTGCGTGTCTAACTGTCGCGCTTGCAAGAAGATGGTTGACTTCTGGAAACGTGGATGGATTGTGCAACAATTTGTTGTATAATTTTTTTTCGAATTTCCGTTTCGATGAAAAATTGCAGTTGTCGTACCATTCTTCTTTCGATTCTCGGACAAATATTTCGAAAGCATCATACTGTTCCTTTAACTTATCTGCAGCGAATGTTCCTAAAAAGTTCACCTTTATTGCGGCATCAGCGTATTTCATGAAAGCGTTTACGCCCTCGCCATTTCCCGCTTCTCGACAATAAATTTCATGCAAATCAAACGCCTTGGAAGCAAATTGTAGAACCTCAGAATTGTTATTGCTAAATCGCGATTGCAGGGATTCGTGAAGACTATCAATGAATTCACACGCTACTTGCCTACACCTGCGAATTCGTTCACTTTGACTGTGATCTTGATGTTCTAGTTTTCGCGCTGAGCTACGGGTAACTGTTGGTACATGTTGTTTGTTGCGTATCGGTTTCGATTTGTAAGTGAAAAATTTCGATATTTCATCAAGCGCGTCTCCTGTCCAACGAAAGAGACAGTCTTCGGAATGGGGTGACGACAAGACTTGCAATTCAGATATGGCGAGAGTTTCGTTCTTAAGTGCGTTAGACATTCGTAACAAGTTGTCGCATGTTATCGTGACGGCTCGATGTATATGCCAAAAATGGAGGTCGGGACACTGCAGCGTTCTTGAAAGTATTGCTATTTCCGAATACACATCGACGAGAATCGCACATTTTAGAGCGAAGTCCAACGTGTTGATTTTATCCGTTAAATCAAAATCATTTTGATTCCGTTGCAAGTGGTCGTAATAGTATGGATAATTGCTCAAAAATCCGGTCAATGTCGTATGACAGTACGTAGCCCATCGTGTTGTTGAAAAACTTTTCGGCGAGTAGAACTTACCACCGGGTAATTTTCTTGTTGTATTTCGATAAGTTCTTCCAGCTGTTTACCATATTTGAACTGTTTGGTCACTTCAGTCACCTTTGAATTAGACATAAAAGATTAGTTTCAAAAACATGAATAAAATGTGATTCGCATATGATATTACTTTTGCTGTGATATCTGACACCCAGCCGTTCTCTTCGGTAGCATCTTTGGACGCTAACTCCACTAAATGACCAGCATCCCAAATATGAGAGAAGAATTCACTCCCATTGGCAGACACCATTCCGTCTAAATGTGTTCCATATCCGAGAAGTATCATCTGTTTATCAGCTGAGGTACCACAATAACTGGAATATTACAACGATTTTTCAAACGTTGAGACTTTATCTTTAATGGAAAATAATTGTAAATATAAATACCTTTGCATCCATTGATCACCTGTGTATAACTTGGTAATTGAGGACGATACATTTTCAGCGAGACCCTTAGCGTCGTGATGTTGAACGACTGGACAGTCCAGAAAAACCGTTTGTAATGAGCCACATATGTACGTATTTAGGGCGATTATGTTCAATGTTCGGTGCATGGGCGTATATTTGTCGAAAATTATTGTTACAGGCGAGGGCCTTCCGGTTCCTTCCAAAGGTAGCAGTATTTGCTCTTTGAATCGGGTTGAAAGGCATGTGTAAAAGCAGTCTACCATTTCAGAGCAAAAATCTGCCGAATGATTCAATTCACCCATATTAACATTGTTCGCTACGTCCTTCGCTATTTCTACTTCATATGAAAGGTAGCTGTGGTTGGAGTAGATAGCTTTGTATGCATTTCTTGCACAGGCCATACCCGCCTTCTCGTTCCTATCCAAAAACTTTTTGTCTTGAGTAATCTTTTCCATCTCAAGACGTGCCAGTATTCTCTCCATGTGAAAGGGAGAGTCCATATGTGCTCTGATTTTTGTTTTCAAATTCCGAAATTCCCTTGGCAAACCATTTGCACGTTTAAAATTGTCACCAAATGCAAAATCGTAACGAATGACACCGGTTATCGTCGTAGAAATTTCTTCACTGCAAAAAATGCAGAAAAGTCCGTCTGGATTGTTATTCGCTTTAGCAGTGTCGTTTGGATAATGCAATTTCCAGTTGTTCAATCGGTCCATGATATCGTCAATGGATTTAGCTGCACATGCAGAGTCCAAGTCCTTCTCGATATATACTTTCGTTGTTCCATTTTTCGTTAGAGACCTAGAACTGCTACTTAAACTACTGGAACTGCAACGTAATTTTTGAACATTTTCTAAAATCAAATTCACTTTCTCGTTTACAGTTCGTATCATATCGTCATTTTTCTCACGAATATTTTCATAGTCTACAATCGCTTTCTGGATATCATTTAATTTTAAAATAATTTTCTCGTTAGAATCCGGGTATTTGTGTATTTCATTTTCGTCAACTTTTTCAAACACCAATTCATTGTCTGGCATAGATTTCTCGGAAATCTGTTCACTTCGTAAATGACCTTCATCAAGGTCTAAAATAGTCTCATTGGAAGAATGAGTAGAAAAAAAGTAAGTTTCAACAGGTTTTGTTCCTTTCGGAATTTTTTCTTTTGGATTTTTATGAAATTTATGAAAATGTTTTGCTAAATTCTTATAAATTAAAGTTTCATCACATACTGCACAAATACATTGTCGCCGAGAATTAGCAAACGTAGCATTTCGTTTTGATTTACTCATAGTACACGAAATAAACGAACCCGACCTACACGTATCTCATACTGATCCAATGAAATACAATGGATGTGTACAGTGAAGCGATACAGCCGTGTAGTCAATTATTGTTCCGAAACCGATAGTATCGAACACAGTGCCGCAATAAGTAGGAACGATTTCAGGCAATGAGGTGAGTTCTCAATTTCTTTTATAGACGTCGACGTCTGCAATCATCGTCAATTCAATTGAATATGTTATAAGAAACACATGAGCAGTATGCAATTCGTCGTATTTCCTTTTATTTCATAAGTCTAAAATAGTCTAGTATGAAAAGATACTATAATTTTGTTCTACTTATGGGAGACCACTCCAAAGTTGCTAGGAGATCATTTGTAAGATTTCCGACCCATGCCCTGCGTACCTCCAGGCTACGGCGGGCGCTGGAAGATCTCAGACCAGAACCAACATACCCGGTGACATCAACAAATATTTCATTGTTACAATCGAACAGGTTCATTCAAACCGCTACATCGGACCGAGTCATTCTTATAGCTTTTGCATCTTAACAGTTTTCAATAAGTTTTAATTGAACACATTTTTTCGTTACAGATGATCGTCAAACATGTGGTAGATGTTTTATTGGACAAATTGACCGCGAAAACCACATTGCAAAAAGAACTACAAAACAGAGACAATCTGCAAGCCAGCATTTTACACTTTTTGTGTGTTTTATTCAAAGATGGAGATCTGAAGTCATCACTGTCTAGTTATCTAGTGAAAGTGTTCTCCATTACCATATATATGATCGAGTCTTGTGAATGGACGATAAGGTACGTATCTTGAATTAGATGCAACCAGTCGCCATCTTATAGTCTTATAACAAAATTGAATTCGTTTACATCGAAACTTTTAAAAGAAATCTTTGGTCTACGTAATAAAATACTTATTTGTTCTATCCATTCGATTTCAGCTGTACTGCTCGATAAAATTAGAATGCTGCGCGCTGGGTTCAAAGTCTAATAGAATTAGTTTAGGTAGACAATATAAAGAAATTAATATGAAAAAGTTTATTTGCTTAGGTATTTGCTTTATTTTACGTATATTGCGTGGACGGAGCCTCCAATTTCCTTAAAGATTATGTGATTTTCATAGCCCCCTTTTGATTTGTTCATGTGTTCGTGAAAAATCCACACTTTTTATTGCAGAAACGCAGCTCTACAGCTATTCGGAGCTATTATTCCAAAGCTTGTTGGTCAGAGTCAATATTTCGTCAATCCTGAAATATCATGGCAGCCAGTAAATACAGCGTACAACGACATAATTACAAAAATGAATGGCATACACAACAACGTTCTTCACATCCTCGATTCTAATCAACTCCCCGACAATTCATCTATTTTGTTAGTGAGCGTTTTAGAGTTACTGTCACGAGTGGAAGTAATTGGACAATCAGATGACACTCTGGAAGTCCGTAAATATTTCTTTAAAATGTTAAGTTTTGATAGCGAAAAAATTCGAAACCTTGCTGCTAAATCTCTAGCCAGGTTTCATGAATTCTTCGAAATTCAACAAACCATTGACTATTTGCTGCCGCAATTTTTTTTAACGTGTAATGAAAACTGCAAACACGGCATTGTAATCGGTATCTTGTACTTGTTGCACAAATATCAAAGTGACATTAGATACACGGGCAGAGCATCGAATGCAGAAGATTTGTTTAACCACACAAAGACTTTACTTTTAAAACATTTCAGAGAGCAAAGCAACAGCTTTTACGTTCGATGTTATTTGCTTAATTTGCTCCAATTTATTGAATTTGATCGTTTCGATGTGATTGTTTTGAACATGATTTTCGAATGTGAAAATCTAACTTGCAGGCAAGATGTCGAACGGGAATTAGTTAAACTAGATACAGCACATAAATACAACGAGTTCGGATTTGATCTGTGGAAACAGAATATTCAAAACATTTATTTGAATTGTGAATTGAAGGAAGAGTTAGAGATTTAAGGAATAAAACAGAAATGATGATCTAAAATGTTGTACATTCCTTTTTTCCGAAAAACAAAGACTGAGATTTATTGATCTACTAGAATAAATTACGGTCACAATTTAGGCTATCAAGTTGCGAGCACTTTGGAACTCGCAAAAAAGGATTGTCGCCCTTTGCCAAATGCCAAGATCGGATCACATCGCAATTGTTTATGCAAGTTTAACACCCACAAGAAAGCATTTTGTTAATATTAGAAACATACATTTGTGTAGCTCGCGTAACTTTGTAGCACTGTTTGCCTACTTTGTAGTACTGTTCGAAATCTTTGAAGATCTCTGTACACAAAAATATGTGTGACCCGGGGACAGCAAAAACATATTTCGGATCTCGGTGGAGTAGTGATTGCAAATAACCGGAAATTTAATAACCGCGGTTACGGTTATTTCGTTATGTTAACTGGTTAACCGAAGTTAGTGAACGTTCTCTATCTCATATTCACATTTTACATGTAAAATGAGAGCACGATATATGGAACGAGATAGAAAACGTTCGCTAATAAAAATTGAAACTGTGATTATCTTGTCAAACCAGGGCCTATTTTTGGAAATTTTTTTTGGAATTTTGGAATTTTTTTTGAAATTTTGGAAATTTTTGGAAATTTGGAATGTTTTGGAAATTTTGGAAATTTTTTTTGAAAATTTTTTGGAAATTTTTGGAAATTTTTGGAAAATTTTCGGAAATTTTTTGGAAATTTTTTTAAAAGACAAAAGATTTATTTCAAATGGTACATTACATGTTTAATTCAGTATTTATTGTAGGCTTTCGCGAACGAGATAATAGTTTACAATTTTATAATTTTCGTTCTTTTTGAATGTCTCGATGGTGTCAGTGTTGGTGCTCGTCTCTTGACGATTCGTATGGGACGATTTTCCCTGCGCTCAGCGAAATCAATATTAGGGTCACAGCGCTCAGCGGAATCAATGTTAGGCTCACTACGCTCAGCGGAATCAATGTTAGGCTCACTACGCCCAACGGAATCAATGTTAGATTCACTACGCCCAGCGGAATCAACATTAGGGTCACTACGCTCAGCGGAGTCAATATTCGGGTCACCGCGCTGAGCGAAATCAATGTTAGGGTCACTACGCTCAGCGAAATCAATGTTAGAGTCATTACGCTCAACGGAGTCAATGTTGGGGCTACTAACAGATCGAAACCGCCGACTTACTGTTGAACGTTCTACTTCTTCTGATCTGTGTGCTTCATCATCTGTTTGTTCGACTTCAGTTGTTTGGCCTTCATTTCGTTGCTCGTCAGCATGTTCCAAATGTTCTTTTACAATATGACGTTGAACGGTTGCAATGTACCATTTCGCTGGCGTTGGATTTTGTCCAGCCTTTTTCGACTTATAGTGCGGTCGGTAACGTTTAAACGAAACTGTAAATTGAGATTTACAGTCACGAAACGGATATTTTAATGTACACCGCACTGCACCGTCTGACTTTACTTTACATGAATCCTTAACAACTCTGAATATTAGATCGATTTCGCGAGTCTACAAATTAAAATTTGAAAATGAGAGATTTTTTCAAAGAATCTTTACAGTTTAATACTAACTTGGTCAAAGTTATTTTGTTTTTGAATCCAACAGTACAAGTAGCTACAAATACTATCAACATGATGATCCATTGACTCAGCTATCTCCCGAGATTCGATTTGAAAATTAGCAACATCAATTATTTAAGTGATTAATCAAAATAGGTGACAATGTCTGCCAATGCTGAGGAATCACAGACGGATCTGGTAAAGTTGTCGGGGAATGCTCTGTTTGACGAATTGGAATTAAGAATTCCAACTATAATTTCACCATTGTTTAGAAAAATTTTAATGTTGAATGATGCTGACTGTATGTGGGTTCTTCAAGACATGGATGCAAGTCACATCGAACTCATTGAAAATTTCATGAAAAACGACTTTATTATCGAAATGCTGGATGAAAATCAAAGAATCAAAGACTACTTGGGAATCTATGCAAGATGCCAACAACAATTTAAATTCTCAATGGGTCAGATCACTATTTTGAAACGCATCATCGATTTTTGCAAAAAATTAAATCACGGTGGATCCATTCCTCAAGTTTTCGGTATTGATTTACAAGAAGAAAAAGAACAACGTCTAGGAGAGCTAACTACTCAAGACGAAAACGATCTTTCTCGTCACATTGGATCTTTGATGATAAGTGTTTTCAATGACGCTAAAAGAACCAGTTTGAGTGGATGGTCATGGCCTTCGCGCGTCGTATTAGGCCTTGCCAAAATTTTTCAAAAAGCTTGCCAATCTGATTCTATTACACTTATGGATGTTGATCGATTAAAAAATGATTTGTTTCGAAAGTTGGAAAGCGCCAAGGTTACAGAAGTTGAGAACGGCTGGGAGAAGTTGCTACTACAAGAAATCGTCACTACTGGGAACGATGTCTTTCTATATGATATTCAATTGGAAAAACCATCTTCCCGTAGCAGAGCCGGCTCAAACATGTTGCCACAATCTTCTTCTCATACAAGAGAATTTATTATTCGAAAATTCATGCAACATTTGACTGTGAGATTGCAAAGGGATGCTCATTTATTGGAAGCATTTGAACCACTCGACTCCATACGTTCATCGACGTCTATTGCGACTCTTAAAAAATGCCATACAATTGTTGCTGCTGATATCGATCAAAATATATTCATCTCCGAATATTACAATGCAGCAGCGTTACTAAATGATGGACAATCCCGCAATTCATTGGAATCTTTGAAAAAATTAATTGATATTAATTCGAATGGCCTGAATTCAATCAAAACATGCTTGGCAAGAATCATAGCGGCGAAACCACACTCAGCTGATGTAGAACGGTTGATCAGTGAGTCTAATTAAATACCAGAAAATAAACGTCAATGGCACTTACTTACAGGCATATATAACAAATTCAAGACTCCAGACCGTTCCACATTCGATCGAAAGACGTTGTCAAATTATTTGCACATAAACACTAATATGGAGTCATTGGAGAAGTTTGATCCTACTGGTGCAGCTAACTGCTGGATGCAAAAAAAGAATAGACGCGTAAAGTCCAATGTGAAGGCACATCAACAAGAATGGTTTAATGGTGTTTTTGACAAAGTCTCTGACGTTCCACAAGGCCCACAATCAACGCCAGTACTAAAATTTTAGTACAAACTGACTGTCGACTTAAAATTAATAAAATTACTCAAAATACTACTTCAAGTTAGCTATTTAAATTTAGAATTTTTTTTGGAAATTTTGGAAATTTTTCGGAAACTTTGGCAATTTTTTTGGAAATTTGAAAATTTTTCTGAATTTTTGGAAATTTGGAAATTTTGGAAATTTTTTTGAATATTTGGAAATTTTGGAAATTTTAATTTCCAAAAATAGGCCCTGTGTCAAACCCATTTTTCCGCTAACAGCATTTAAGTTTGAGACATACGAGGGTGGATCCGTATGTCCTTAGAATCAGATTTAAAGCGTGCATGTGTGTTAGAATGCAATTCATTATTGAAAAAGATTCCAGAAAAATTTTCAGCTAAATTCATGCATTTGTTCCAGATACATAGCAACTAAAAGCTCACAACTTTTAAAATTTTTGGATTTGATGTTTTTTTTAGAATTCGTTGAATGGAATTATTTGGGTAAGTGAAAAGTAATTTTACGTCGAATGTATAATTGTTTGTTCTACATACCAATAAGCATAAGTTTCCATCCGCCGAGAAATCCTTTCCCTTTCTTGGTTTATGAAACTCAATACTCAACTAGGGACTGCATCGACTACATTTTTTTTTGAACGGCATACACTCCCAATTAACCAAATTCTTTCGCGGAAAGTCGTTCGGACATTGAACAAAAGAAGCTTTTGAAAGCCTTCATTGTTCTTTGTCCGAACGAAATTCCGCGGAAGAATTTGGTTAATTGAGTATGTTTCGAACGTTTGCCTGCCGGTCTCGGCCTTTTGAAAATTAAAGCAGTTTTTTTGTTTTTTAATAAGTTTATTAACATTATAACTCGTATTTTAAACTTGTAACAAAAGAAAAACTCCATCACTTGAATGAAATATTTTCCAATTGTATAATTTGCAACATTTTGACAAAATTTCTTTTGATAATGAAATTTTAAAATGCTTTACTTTAGATACGGGAGTTAAGGTAAAGGCTAAAATTATTTAGTAAGTGTAAAAAATTCTTTTCTTTAGCTTTTGTGTATGCAACTCTGCCACGCCAATCCGCCACAAGCCATACTGATGATCACATAAATAATAAATAACACAATAGCACCCACTAGAACATAAAGTTTAATATTTTTCCAGAACATAGCTCGTGCTAAATTTCGTGAAGTTTTACGAAATGAAACAGATGTATTTCGAAGGTTCTCCGTTTTGTTAACCAGAAGTTCCACTCGTTCTCCACGAGCGGTCACGTTTTCTGAAAAGAAATTAAAACAAATCAAGACTGGTTTGGGAAATAGTTTTTTGTAAATTAGAATGTATTGCATATGCACAAATTAATGGCTTAATTGGTCCATTGTGTCTTCCATCTCAACAATCATAAAGCCAACAGAAAGCTGAACTTACAAGGAGATAAAGACGTTGGCCGAGGCCAATGTATCTGGGAGACAATATTTTGTCGGACAGATTTCACATAGAAACATATGAAGGGACCCGTACGTGTCAGAATAGATGCGGCAAACACAGTTGATGTTACGAAAAGACTGGAACGTATTTAAGTAAATATTGCGTTTGAATGGTTTGAAAGTTTGAATGACTCATAAAAATTACCCAAGGTAATGTTGAAAGCCCTCCCGAAGTACGTTTAAAATTTAATTCTCTACAACTTTGTCTTTGGAATCAACTTTCTAACTGCCATAGTTCTAGAGATAGGAGTCATCCCTCTGAACTCTAGAAGTGGCTGAATCCCAGGATTGGGACAATTTTCGTGGAAACCCTGAAACACGAGTTCGCTGAAATTTAATTCTCTACAACTTTGTTTATGGAAGCAACTTTCTAACTGCCATAGTTCTAGACATATGAGTCATCCCTCTGAATTCTACATGTGGCTAAATCCCAGGATTGGGACTTGAGACATTTTTCGAGAAAACCGTAAAACACGTGTTCGCTAAAATTTAATTCTCTACAACTTTGTCTTCGGGAGTAAGTCTCTATGTTTCATAATCATAATAAACCATAGGTTGATGAAAACCCATCTCGTATTGTATATGGCTTGGTATATGGTTGAGAAATAAAATTTTCTCCATTCCGAGGGTTTCAGTGCCCAAACCACTCAATCGACTTCCACAAATATTTTTTCGCAGTTTTGTGACTTCTAATTCTTTCATTTGACGCTAATTTGAACAATTTACGTGCTGTACTTGCTGAGATATGCGTGAAAAAGTTTCACCGACCTTCGAAAAACCACGTTTTTGGACACCTTTTCGACCATATCTCCGGAACTATTCGACCGATTTTGCTCATCTTCGAATTTGAACTTAGTTATTTGACCACCTTTCAGAAAAAAAAAGTTTTTGAAAATCGGTCAAGATTTACTCAAGTTATCGTGTTGACGGACAGACAGACCGACATTTTTTTTTCGCTGATTTGTCATCTGGAGGCAACAAAAAAACTTTCCCCCTTACTCCCGGGTTCGAATTCGCAATGTAACAAACGCGGTAGTAAACACCAGTAAAGACCTTCGTACTTCGTGCTTCCAAAAGAGCGGAACAATCAATTCAACAATCGAATGTGAAGGTTAGATTAAAATTGAGAGGCCCTTTTTGTCCTTCTACCGAAATGCAAAAAACTGGGTCGACGACAAGAGCCGACGGAAGCAGTGAGAAACAACGTCTCGATGACAAGCAAAGACATCTTACGGACCTGTCGCATGAGATTAGCTGACAAGAACCGCCACGGCATGACGAATCAGCAATACAAAAATGTTCGACCGCTGTCAACACGATAACTCGAGTAAAACTCAACCGATTTTCAAAAACTTTTTTTTCCCTAAAAGGTAATCGAGAAATCTTTTATGGGATTAAATCTGGACACTGTCGGTCAAAGGGACACCGAGCTAGGGCCGTTTAAGTGATTTTTGGTCTTTTGTACATAACTCGAATAAATCTTTTCCGATTTTCATAATTTTTTTTTTGTTTGAAAGATCTGAGCATAGCCGACAATATAAGAAGAAACTTTTTTGAATTTGAGTCCTTGGACTTAGCTGGGGCACTAAAAACGAGTCTCTGCTAGAGCTCTGTGTGCTTTTTGTACATAACTCAAGTAAATTTTTTCCGATTTTCAAAACTTTTTTTTGTTTGAAAGATCTAGGCATGACCGACAGTCTATAAAAGAAACTTTTGCCTGTGCTTAAGGCTCAAGTGGGCCATGTCGGTCCTAAGGTTTGCTATGTTGCAGTGGAAATTGAGGGAAACATTTTTGGCTATGGAATTGCGAGTCCGAGGCCTCTACTTAGCACCCTAGCCAAATTTTTTTTTTTTGCTATGTTGCAGTGGAAATTGAGGGAAACATTTTTGGCTATGGAATTGTGTGTCCGAGGCCTCTACTTAGCACCCTAAGTCGGTACTAAGGGTCGACCCTAGCCCAAAAAATGGTTTTTGCTATGTTGTAGAGAAAATTGAGTAAAACATTTTTCTATGTTTGGGGGTCAATTTTTTGCTATCGGAAAGGTTTTTTACACCGTTTCTTCGGACGGGTTTTTCAATATTGTCCTATCGGCAATTTCCAATACAACTCAATGTGGACGCAATTTCATAAACTTAAGAGTTAAAGCAATATTTACTTAAATACGTCCGAGTCTCTTCGTAACGTCAACTCTGTTCGCCGCATCTATTCTGATACGTACGGGTCCCTTCATATGTTTTTGGTTAGGGTCGACCTTAGGACCCACACGAGGTCGACTTGAGTCCCAAGCAAAGACAAACGCTTCTTTTATAGATTGTCGACCATGCCTAGATCTTGTAAACAAAAAAACAATTTTGAAAATAGGAAAAGTTACTCGAGTTATGTACAAAAAACACGTAGAGCCCTAACAGAGACTCGTTTGTAATGCCCTAGCTAAGTCTAAGGACTCAAATCCAAAAAAATTTCTTCCATAAATAGTCGTATCGTATTACGTATCTAAGTAAATATTGACCTAACTCTTAAGTGTATGAAATTACGTCCACGTTAAATTGTATTGAAAATTGCCGATAGGGCAATATTGAAAAACCCGTCCGAAGAAACGATGTAAAAAACCTTCCCGAAAGTACAAAATTGACTTCAAATAGAGAAAAATGTTCTCCTCAATTTTCTCTACAACGCAACGTAGCAAAAAACCATTTTTCGGGCCAGGACCGACCTAGTGTCTTAAGTAGAGGCCTCGGACACACACTTCCATAGACAAAATGTTTCCCTCAATTTGCTCTGCAACATAGCAATATAAAATTTTTTGGTTAGCGTAGCCCTTAGGACCGACATAAGGCCCACTTGAGCCCTAAGCACAGGCAAGAGTTTCTTTTATAAATTGTCGGTCATGCCTAGATCTTTCAAACAAAATTTTTTTTTTGAAAATCGGAAAAGATTTACTCGAGTTTTGTACAAAAAACACGTAGGGCCCTATCAGAGACTCGTTTGTAGTGCCCTAGCTAACTCCAAGAACTCAAATCCAAAAAAGTTTCTTCCACAAATTGTCGGCCATGCACAGATGCAAAAATAAAAAAAACTATGAAAATCGGAAAAGATCTACTCGAGCTATGTACAAAAGACCAAAAACCACTTAAACGACCCTAATTCGCCGGCCCTTGCGCCGACGGCGCCCAGATTCAATCCCATAAAAGATTTTTCAATTACCTTTCAGGAAAAAAAGTTTTTGAAAATCGGTTGACTTTTACTCTAGTTATCGTGTTGATGGACGGACGAACATTTTTTTTATTGCTGATTCGTCATCTAAGGACCATGATCGGTGCTCCACCCTACTCCCGGGTCGAAATTGGACTGGTAACAAACGTCGTGGTAAACGCAAAGGACCTATTTTCGAAGAACTTGAAAATTTCCTACAGAATTAATTTTTTTTTTCAATCGGGAGGTTAAGGAGAGACCTCGGACGCATACTTCCATAGGCAAAAATGTGTTGCCCAATTTTCTGTTTAACAACCAAGCAACAAAACAATTTTTTTTGGACTAGGGCTAACTTGGGGCGCTAAGGACAGGAATCGGACACAAACATCCATGGACAAAAATATTCTCTCTACATGACATCAGCCAAAACGTTTCATCGACCTTCAAAAGTTCTAGATCGACATTACCTAAATTCAATCCCATAATTACTTTTTCGAAAAAAAAAACTATTTGGAAATCGGACCCGTTTTACACGAGTTATCGTTCAATTTTTTTGTAGATTTCTCGAAAGAACCTAGAATTCTAAACTGATGTTGTTGTATTGCTGGGAGGTCTAATTTTGACTTTTATTCAATTAGTAGAGGCGTTGGGTTTTTTCACACATTCTTGACTCTCGATTAGTTGAAAAAGCACGAAAAACTTACCGATATTCTTCACCATAATGTCCTTGAGTTCATCAATTTGGCCATGTACTCGGGATATAGCGTCCACTTCTTTCGATTCACTGTAATGCTTCATTTCGGACGCTAAAATTCTTGAAAATTCTGTGTTCATTGCATAAGCAATAGCCGTAGCAGCTTGTAAGCCATATGATGAGATAAACCTTCGCTTAATGTCCGTCAAAAATAAAAACGCTCGTGCTCTTTCAAATTCCTACCAAACAAACGTAAAACTATTATTACTATCAATGTATGAACAGCAACGGAGTTGCGAGAAATGATCACTATCCAGGTTAAGCTTCTTAACTCCTAAATCTGATTTAATGGAATTTTTGAACATTTTCCCCCGACGGAACACCCCGAACTTGTGCAGACAAGATGCTCTATGGCAGTCTCATATCCCCTAATCTCCAAACGTGTCTGAACCAGCGAGCGTAGGCGTCTAACCCTTGCTACCTTTTTCACTGACCACACCTCTAAATTTTCTCTAAAATCATTCTTCGAAATATGGGATGCTCCCTAGGATTGACCTTTCCTATGCTTCTACTAACCGGTTTCTAAGAACTCTTATTTCGTGATCTAGACACGCACAATCTACCCATGGACCTTGCTTCGCTACTTAAACTCGCTTTTGTTGAACAACTGACTTATATTCCTTAATTAATTTATCATTACTCGAAAAAATAGTTACTAATAATTTAAACTCCTTGCTCTCCATCAAGTTTCCTACTCTTTACATTTGACTACATGCCTAGCCTTAGTCTTGCCTACACTTATCTGCATCTCGTACTCCTCAAATGTGACATTGAGACAGTACTATCCGGCAACTAGTATTCGCCGAGACTTTCACGAGACTATGTCTCTGATGGACTATTTCCTTCCAAAAAAACATTCAAACTGAGTATTTTGTGAAAATGTAGTTTCACTAAAATTGATATTTTCCGCAACTCCTCTTGGAAATGTGTCAGCGGCGCAAGTTAAACTTACATCGTCTGTAATGCACATGTAAATAATTCGATCCTCGCAAATGTAGTGAATGAGATAGCTTCCATGCGAATAAGTCAGTTTGTGATTGTCCGATGATATTTTCGTCATTATTTGCTCTGTTACCTCAGCAAAGTTTCCAACACATTCGGCGTATTTAGCGAGAACAGTTGTTCCACGAGATATGACACTATATAACAATGGCATGACGGCGATAACTGTTTCTGAAATGTAAAATTGTGAAAATATAATGTAGTTTGGTGTTCCTTGTTTGTTCAAAAGGCAGACTTGGCTGAAAGACCTTGAGAATACAAGTAAGAATCGTTTTTTCGAAGCATTGTTTTTATCGTCAATATATGTTAGTGGTACGTTACATTTTTACAAACATCGTCTTCAGTGTTGATCCACTGCTGTTGAAAGAATTGTTTCCCAATGTTTGCTTATTTCAGAAACAGCAATGGAAGTTTGCTTAGATAAATTTACTTGAATTCGATTCACAAGAAAGAGTATACAAGTGCAGTGACCATTACTCACAAATAGTGGGATATGACGCGACGTATAAAAATTTGTTTTTTTTTTCTTTGTTATCAAAAAATGAGTGTAATAAAGTCAAATAGCCAAACAGTTGAAAACGTTTTGTTGAAGAAGGTCATCTTCCTTGATATCGAAAATGTTTCAAAGGAAACTCTAAAAAACGATTTCGAAAGCGATAAAAATGCAGTACCTTCGAAAGTGCAACGATTTGACAATATTAACAGAAGTTGATTGCAACTGCGTTGTTGTCTGCTGTGTTTTTGGTATGAACCGAGCCAACCGACGACTTTTTAATGATTATTGATAGTTATTGTTGCGTTGTTCACGTTAAATTATCTAAATTATTTCCAATGTTTTAATTATACTTAATTTCTGCACAAAATAAACTTTTTATATTTACATCGTTTTTGACAATCAACTTCAGATAGACGATTATTTCGACGAATTGAAATCCATCTACACACAACTAAACACTACAACCGGGTGTCACTTACTGTAAAAATTTACTTTACATGTATGCACACGGATTTCATTACAGATTTCATTACATACATATTTATAGAATTGCTTTTTAATTCAGCTTGTTTTAGGATTCGATCCGACAAATTTATGTTTTTGGCCGAATCGTACAAATCGACTGTTTCTTCTTCGGCAATAACGATTTAGGAATAAAGCTGAATAAGTGACACCCTCTTTCACTACACTGACATACATATTTCTGTGCATTGAACTGAAATTGAATTGTATGTCACTTCAATATGAAAATGAATAGAATTCATTCGCAATGAATATTTATGCCGAAAAAAGAAACAGTCGATATGTTAAATGCAGAAAGGGAATATGTCCATTCATGATGAATTGACATGTTGCCTTTCTGCATTTAACTATTTTTGTACTCGATTGGCCTAAACACATTTTGTCGATGTTTCCGAATCCTATAAAGCTGAAAATTAAAAAACGATATCTAAAAATTTAAAGACACGGAAAATTGGCGATGAAAATTTTTATAGCAAATGACTTAATTGTGTTGCGTACTTTTACGAATAGAGAAACGATAAAAACCAACAAATTATACTACAGCCTCTACCAACAAATTTAAAAAAAATTCCGACTGTCGGGGATCAAATTTATTCATTTTTCATGCGCGCTATCAGGGACGAAAATTTGGATTACGATTGATGAAAATATGAAAATTCAACACTGTGCTAAAATTGCTGCCCACGCCGAAGGCATCCCTTGTAATTCACATAATTTTTCATTACTTTAACAACGAAGTTTGCAGTAGTTTCAATAAGTAAATAAACTCGCGTCAAAATAATTACGAACTTTTTACTTCTGCGCATATTATTAACACCGCAAAAACCTGCGCAGAAGTAAAAAGTTCGCAATTATTTTGACGTGAATTTAATTCTTCGATTTAACGAAAATTGTCATCATCATCATCATCACACTTTATAGACCGTTTGTACCTTTCGGTGTGAGGTCTTTACTACTGATCATGGACCACCCTTCTCCATACCCCCCTATCCTGTGCCAAGGAGATGGTTTGTTCGCCTAGAGAAAGTCCCCTAACTTCTAAATCGGATGTAATTGAGTCTATAAACCTTCTCCTTGGCCTACCCCTGGGACGCACACCCGGGACTTGAGCATCCAATATCCTCTTTGGTAGCCTGCTATTACCCATCCTCTGAACGTGCCCGTACCCCCGCAGACGACTAATCCTTGCCGCCTCTTCCACTGATGTAACCCCTAAGTTTTCCCTGATGTCGTCGTTCCTAATATGATTGTCCCACTGTTCCCTCCGATTTACTTTTGCTATGCTCCTAAGAACCCTCATATCAGAAACCTCCAGGTCATGCACAAGTTATCCGCAGTCCACCCAACTTTCACTACCGTATAAAATCGTTGGTCTGAAGATTGACCTGTGAATAGCTAGCTTTGTGCCACTACTTAACTCCTTTTTGTTGAACACATACGACCTCAACTGACTGGCCACTGCATTTCCCATTCTTCTCCTTTCTTCAAATTTCCTAACTAACTTGCCATTCTCCGAAAAAATGGCTCCTAAATATTTAAACTCAGAGACCTGTTCCAACTGCTCCCCATTTAAACTGCAAACTACATCCTTCCGGGATTTGCCAATATGCATAACTTTAGTTTTACTGACACTTATTTTCATGCCGTATTCCTCACATGCAGCCTTCAGGCAGTCTAAATTCTCCTGCAAATCCTTGGCATTATCTGCTAATAGAGTTAAGTCATCCGCATAGGCCAGGATTTTCATGATTACTTCCCCCACCTTCACATTCCCTTGCAAATTCGCTTGCCTGATAATCTTGTCCATAAAAATTATGAACAGAAGAGGGGAGAGACAACACCCCTGACGAACTCCCTCATTAACTTCGAAAGCCTCACTAATTTCACCATCTATCCTTACCGCAGCCTTGCTCCCTGAGTAGATGCTTTTGATAGCGCCCAATAAACTTCCATTAACCCCGTATTCGCCAAGTACCTCGAACAGCTTTTGCCTCGGTACCCGATCGAATGCCTTTCCTAGGTCGATGATGCACAAGTATAAATCAATATTTCTCTCAGAGAGCTTTTCTATAGCCTGCCTGAGACAAAAGATCTGATCCTGACAACCTCTCAGAGGTCTGAAACCACTCTGAACCTCGTCAAGAACACCTTCCACTATAACCCTAACCCTGTCTACTAGCACACTTGTATAAACCTTTCCGACCACGCCCAAGAGTGAAATCCCCCTGTAGTTGGTAAGGACTTTGCGGTTACCCTTCTTGAAGATCGGAGCAATAACACCGAAGCTCCAGTCAACGGGTACTACTGAGGACTTCAATGCTAAATTGAAAATCCTACAAAGCCATTGAACCCCACCCGGCCCGCTATTCTTAATAAATTCTGTCCTAATTTCGTCTATACCTGCGGATTTTCCTGCCTTCAGTCTGCTGACCTTCGTGACACTTCCTCTAATGTAATTTCCTCCTCACCCTCCAAGCTACGGCCCTCTTCCCTGTCAAGGCTTGTTACGGGATTGACAGAGGCGAATAGATCCTGAAAGTAATCCTGCCAGGTTTTCAGGACCTCACCCTTACCTGTAACTAATTCGCCCTCTTTACCCAAAATGCTACCGCAGCC
>CM055406.1:133649940-133660639 GCA_029228625.1 Pseudolycoriella hygida
AATGATTTTCAGTCCAATCGGACTAAATCTGCCTTCCCCACAACTCTAAGAAAAATCGGTCGAAAATTTTGCCTTGGTCTCATAAGGTATTTTTTCGCCTAAGAGTTTTTAAAATTTTGAAAGTTTAGGTTGTCCGATCGGGATGAAAAGAGATACACAAAAAGATTTTCATGCAGAAGTCCAAAATCGAGAGAAAATATACAAAATTGCCCTCGATTTCTGAACCAGCTGGTTATCACTGAAGCACTCACACAAACAAAATTACATGAATGCATGATTGCTAGTGAATAAAATTGGCAACAACGGCCTATGCGCATGATTTTTTTTTGAAAATTTTAAAGGCGCTACGTTGACCTTCACATTCTCAATTGGTAGTTCGGATACACAATTCACCAAACTCAACTTTCCCTTTGAAACCAAACATTTTTCTCTTGCCAAAAAAAACTTTCACAAAACAATTTTAATTTTACCCCCAAGTAAACAATATACAGAATCCAAAAATTTTTTCTTTCACTTTCTATCTCTTACCAAAATTTTGTAATAACTTGAATAAATCTCAACGGATTTCTACAATGTTTGTCTTGTACGACGAAGAATACAAATCATGAGGTTTACTTCAAAGATGGGCTGTATCGATCCAATAATGTTGGAGATATTCCCAAAAAAATTTTTCTTTGTGATTTTGATGATACGATAAACTGAGCAGATCTCGATCGATTTTAGAAATTTTGGTTTTATTTAACGAAGAATGTCATTCCTCAGGTTAACTTCGTAATTCTGTGATATCAGACTATGGATTTTTAAGTCATATCCAAAAAAATAATAGCGTTGGAAACACAATAATAAACATAACCAAAGACCCGTACATATCAGAATAGATGTGACAAAAAGAATAGATGTGGCAAAGTGACTCAAATGTACCTAAATATACAAATAAGCAAGCAATTCAAAGTTTTCCGTTCTTTTATAACTGTAAGAATTTCAAAGATCCATAGAAATTACCCAAGGTAATGTCAAATGCCCTACCGAGGTACGTCTC
Organism: Pseudolycoriella hygida; assembly: GCA_029228625.1. NCBI lineage: Eukaryota > Metazoa > Arthropoda > Insecta > Diptera > Sciaridae > Pseudolycoriella > Pseudolycoriella hygida. Next base: position 133,650,980 of record CM055406.1, read on the forward strand.
AGACCATTCAAATCTAGAAAAGCTTATATCCAAGGACTAAGTCGTTTTTCCCTAAAACCCAGAAACACATGTTATCTAAAATTTTATTGTCTACAACTTTGTCCTTGGACGCAACTTTCTACATCTCATAGTTCTAGAGATCTAGGTCATCCTGCCCAATTATGGAAGTGATCATATACCAGGATTGGACCATATCTCCCCAAAACCCTGAAACATGTGTTCGCTTAAATTTAATTTTCTACAACTTTGCCTTTGAAATCAACTTTTCATCTCTCATAGTTCTGGGGATTCGGGTCATCTTGCCCAATAATGGAAGTGGCCATATACCAGGATTGGGCCATATTTCCACAAAACCCTGAAACACGTGTGAGCTTATATTTAATTCTCTACAACTTCGCCTTTGGAACCAACTTTCTAACTCTCATTGTTCTGGAGATCTGGGTCATCCTGCCCAATAATGGAAGTGGCCATATACCAGGATTGGACCATATTTCTTCAAAACCCTGAAACACGTGTTCACTTAAATTTAATTTTCTACAACTTTGCCTTTGAAATCAACTTTTCATCTCTCATAGTTCTGGAGATTCGGGTCATCCTTCCCAATTATGGAAGTGGCCATATACCAGGATTGGGCCATATTTCCCCAAAACCCTGAAACACATGTTCACTTAAATTTAATTCTCTATAACTTCGCCTTTGGAACCAACTTTCTAACTCTCATAGTTCTGGAGATCTGGGTCACCCTGTCCAATAATGGAAGTGGCCATATACCAGGATTGGACCATATTTTCCCAAAACCATGAAACACGTGTTCACTTATATTTAATTCCCTATAACTTCGCCTTTGGAACCAACTTTCTAGCTCTCATAATTCTGGAGATCTGGGTCATCCCGCCCAATTATGGAAGCGGACATATGCCAGGATTGGACCATATCTCCTCAAAACCCTGAAACAGGTGTTCGATTAAAGTTAATTTTCTACAACTTCTCCTTTTGAACTAACTTTCTAACTCTCACAGTTCTGGAGATCCGGGTCATCCTGCCCAATTATGGAAGTGGCCTGTACCGTTTCCCAGTTTTGTGACATCAAATGCTTTCATTTGACACCAAAATGAGGAATTTCCGTGCTACACTTGCTGAGATATTTGCGAAAAAGCTTCACCGACCTTCGAAAAACCATGTTTTTGGTCACTTCCTCGACCATATCTCCGGAACCCCTTGATCGATTTTGCTCATCTTCGAACTTGAATCATGGGAGGCATGTACCTTTCAGGGGAAAAAAGTTGAGGCTGATCGGTTGAGCCGTTTGGAAAAAAAGTGGAGACGGACAGACGGACATTTTTTTTATTGCTGATTCGTCATCTCTAGACGATAATAGATTCATCCCCCCCCCCCTTCCCACGTCGATCTACCCCATGTTACAATAAAATTGTTTGTAGTAAACGTATAGGACCTTTGTACTTCGTATGGGTCCAATAATCCGCCTTGCAACGCTTACAACCCCAACCCATGAAGGGGCTAGATCATTATTTACTAGTTTCGCTGTTTGTGGTTCTACTTTTTGAGATTCTTTCATTACCGGATTCTAATTTTATTTGAGAGCAATTCTCGATTTAAATTTTTCAATGATGTTTCTTCCTGGAAAAGAATGGCAAAATCATCCAATAAAATACGAACAAACATAAGTAGTGGGGAATAGAAAACATAAATTTGAACGACTTAAAAATAAAATCACAGCGGATAATAAATGCGTTATAACTGTATTTTGCTTAAGGTAGGTAAAGTGTACCCATAAACTCAGACTCATACTTCGCATAGTTCAGCCTGAGGTTCCACCTCAACATCATATCACATAACGTCGTTATACATAATGATTAAAGTTCATTTGCAGACAATTTTAACTATTGAATCTTATCGACTTCCTAGTTCGTCATGGGCGCGCGGTAGCGATGCGTCCGTGACGCAAATCCCCATACGAACAAAAAATTCAGAAAAATTTTTTTCGTAAATTTCGGAACCACATATACAGCTAAGTTTTGACTTTTTTCCCTTGCGTCGTATACCCCTGATACCTAGTTTTTCAGATTTTGATTGAAGTCGACGTTTTACTCATTAAAATCGGTCCAGTGGATCCGAAGATATGACCTTTAGAAAATCGTCTTTTTCCATACGAAATATGCTACTAACCCTCCGCGACCTAGATGAGGCCCGAATTACTATCATGTCTCTACTGAATTCTCGCCAACCTGGTTGCCCAGGAAGGACTAGCGGTTCAGTCACCCATATCAAAGCGCAAGCTGTTTTGACGCAGCTCACTATCTCCCACAGCCCCCGCGTTGCAGCGCCACTAGGCACCTCAACCAAACGCTGGGGCCGGATGCGGCCATCTCGTATGACACACTACACCCGGGGGCTCCCCAACCCCGTGGTACCGAATTTACCCTCGGTGGGGGCCTTCGCGGGAAGGCACTTAACTAGACCACTTAGGTAGGGGTGTACGCAACCACCCCAGGCACCGCTGGACCAACTCAAGAAACCATGGTGGCGTCACTCACCGGTGGACCAACGGGTCGAAGCAAGCTAAGACCGTTGGCGACTCACCCCTGTGGTCAAGTGTGTGTATATTTATACAATGAAATTATTATCATCATCGTCTACAATAATTGTAATAGTGATAAAAAGTGTGAATCTTTTTCGTGAGAAAATATGAATTTTCGCCTAAAAAATGTGAATTCATAACGCGGGAGAAATAGAAAATTCTTAACTCGGTTGAAGTCTGTGGCCCTCGCAGAGAAAATTGCAACGAGAGTAAAGTTTGTGGCCCTCGCAGAGAAAATTGCAACTCGAGTGAAACTTCACTCTCGTTGCTTTGGTCACAAACATTAAGACTTTCTAGTTGCTATGGAATGCATATTTCACTTCAAATCCGAATTTTGCTTAATGGTTATCGTTCATCTCGGAAATTTTATTATTTTTTTTTTTTTCAAGCGACCATTAACTACGCATACATACGTACCATGTGGATAGCAAACGTGCCGCAAGTATGATTAAGTTTTCCTTTTTTCAGTGTATCAATCCACACTGCAGATCTATAACTTCATGCTTCATCAAAACATCATTTTCATTTGTATGTCCTACATTTGTTTGAGTATTTTCTTTATGTAACAAAATAAATCATTCGTAAATGGCACAATGGTTATTAGTGACAAAGTGTTGAAAGTCGCTAGACTATTTATATTAACGCTTCTGTGGTCATTTTAGAATAAATTATTTTTGTAAATAAAGTTTAGTTCGCTTTGTACAACTACCGGCAAAATATCTTTTTAGACCCGTACGAAGAACGAAGTTCTTCGAAAAGGGGTCTAATGCGTTTACCACGACGTTTGTAACCACCCCAATTTCGACCCGGGAGAAGGGGGAGCATCGATCATGGTCCTTAGATGACGAATCAGCAATAAACAAAATGTCCGTTCATCTGTCACCGCGATAACTTGAGTAATACTCAACTGACTTTCAAAAACTTTTTTCCGTTGAAAGGTGATTGAAAAACCTTTTTTTTGAAATGAATCTGGGCATTGGCTAGGGCCGTTTAAGTGGTTTTTGGTCTTTTGTACATAACTCAAGCTAATCTCCTCCGATTTGCAAAAAAAAATTTTTTGTTTGAAAAGTCTGGGCATGCCTGACAATTCATGGAAGAAACTTTTGAATTTGGGCAAAATCGGTAGAAAACTTTAGAAGTTACGGTCGAAAAAGAGGTCAAAAACGCGGTTTTTTGAAGGTTGGTGGAACTTTTTCACTTGTATCTCAGCGAAATTAGAACGGAAATCGCTCTTCAAGGTTTTGAATGAAAGATGTGGACATCAGAAAGTCACAGAAATTAAATTAGTGAAAATATGTTGAGTGATTCGGGCTGTAGTGTCCTTAGTGTGGACAACTCTCGCTTCGCGACCCTACGTGATATTTAGTGGTTTTTTGTGACTATCCCTTAATAAGGTTTTTGTGCAGTGTTATAAAGAAAAAAGAGGTAAACTTTTTTGTCTATGCCTCTCCTAAGTGCTCCAGGTCGGTTCTAAAATCTGGACTTATTTTAAAGGTTTGGAGAGGTTTTTAGCGCCGTTGCTTCGTACGAGTTTTTCAATATTGCAGTTTCGGCAAATTCCAGTCCAATTTAATTTGGACGTAATTGTATATACTTTAGAGTTAAGGCAATATTTGCTTAGATACGTTCGAGTCTTTTTGTAACACCTTTTTTGTTTGCCATATCTATTCTGATGCGCACGGGTCCCCTGTATATGTTTTTAATAACGCTCTGCCGACAGCACGCTTCCACTGCGGCTCTGGAGGATATTCAATTGAATTTTCTGCTTGAATACCGAAAACCATTTGGGTCAGTACCGGTATTCGGTATTGGATGTTTCCGGTGTTGGTCCCGGTATTAATATTAATATTCCCTATTTGTAAATAAATTGAAATCGAATTGAAAGTGAGCTGTCTTTAACAGTAAGAAAAGCAGCGGTGCTATATTTCGAACAGCGCTGGGGCGCTACCTAACATGCTAGAATTTGAATCCAACAACTGCTGTCGCTCAGCAAATCAGTCTGACAATGTATTTTCTTTTTATTAATTAATACACTCACGGAAATGTGAAAACCGACACATTTTTGTGTTTTGTGGTTTACTGACTTTATTGATTTCTCCAGATAAAAATACATGCAAAAATTCACAAACTCAAGTAAAACACAAAAGCAAAAATGTGTCGGTTTTCACTTTTCCGTAAGATAAATTTAGCTGATACAGTTTTCATAACGGATCAACTACTAGGTTTTAATTCAAGACATTCGAATCTGTGCTCAGCACACGTCAATATGGGTTTGAGCGGTGAATCAATTATAGCGAAGGTACTGCTTGTATCCCCCTTTTCGCCCACCACCCCCAAGGTATATGAAGTCAAAGATCACTAAATTTTATATTGAAGGAATTTAATAGTTTCATTGCAATTACCTGTTAACAGTAACCTATCAATTCTTGTAGTATCTCAAATCAATAAATAAAACACATCCAAAAATTTTAGAGAACACTTGTTTCAGGGTTTTAAGGAAAACTGATCCCATCCCGGAATATATCCACTTCTACAATTGCCGTACTTTGGGAGGGTTTTCGACGTTACTTTGGGTAATTTCTGTAGGTAGTTGGAATTCTGATAGTTTTAAAAACTTGGCAACGATTTGCAATTCGAACCTATTTTCAAAATCTTTTCGGTTTGCCACATTTATACGAACAGGTCGTGAATAACACTGCATAAATAACATAAAATGTCAAATTTAGATATTTTGCTTCTTCAGCGTCCATATTTTCCCGAAATCATCCACACTGTTTACTACATGGGGTGAAAAGTCCGCGGCCTCACATAGAGATGGCGTCATTACCTCAGAATTTTTGTTAACATTCAGTAGTACCACCCTTTACTTGTCTACAGCCAAAATTTCCTGACATTTGGTGTCATAGTTTTCGAATTACTGTCAATAGAGGGACGCATGTTTTTGTTGTTCGTAAAAAATGGAAAATAATGAATTCCGTGTGTTGATTAAACATTGTTTCTTAATGGGAAAAAATACGGTGCAAAGCAAAGAATGGCTGGATAAGTGTTATGGCACATCTTCTCCGTCGTATACAACGGTCAAGAAGTGGCATGCTGAATTTAAACGAGGTAATACAAGCCCCGATGATGCCCCACGTTCAGGACGTCCAAGTGAAGCAGTTACTGAAGAAAACATCAAAAGAATCCATCGTATTGTTTTGGCTGATCGGAAAGTTAAAGTTAGTGAAATAGCTGACATCCTCAAAATATCAACAGAACGGGTGCGGCACATTTTACATGAGTATTTGGACATGAAAAAGCTTTCTGCGCGATGGGTGCCGCGTTTTCTAACAATTGATCAAAAGCAGCACCGTCTTGACGATTCAGAGCGTAATTTAGCTTTGTTCGAGCGTAATCCAACGGAGTTTTTGCGTAGATTGGTCACGATTGATGAAACGTGGATTCATTACTATACACCAGAGTCCAATAGACAGTCTGCAGAGTGGTTAGAATTTGGTCAAAGCCGACCGAAGCGCCCAAAGGCACAGCGTTCTGCAGGCAAGGTTATGGCCACGATTTTTTGGGATGCGCATGGCATAATATTTATCGACTATTTGGAGAAAGGAAAAACAATAACTGGCGAGTACTATGTCACATTATTGAAACAGCTCGACGACGAGATCAAGAGAAAACGACCGCATATGCAGAAGAAAAAGGTCCTGTTTCATCATGACAATGCACCAGCGCATTCATCCATAAAAGCAACTGTGAAACTGGACTCTTTGGGCTATGAATTACTCCACCACCCACCTTACTCTCCAGATCTGGCCCCCAGCGACTACTATGTGTTCCCAAACTTAAAAAGATGGCTACAGGGAAAAAGATTTTACTCTAATGATGAGGTGATATCCGAAACAGAGGCCTATTTTGCAGGGTTGGAGAAATCCTATTATACCAAAGGTATCCAAATGTTGCAGGACCGTTGGACTAAGTGCATTTCCCTTCAGGGAGACTACGTTGAAGAATAAAATTAATTTCATATGTAAAAGTTAGTTCTTTCATTGCAAGGCCGCGGACTTTTCACCCCATGTAGTATATAGAAAATTTCCTAAAAAGGCAAAAATATTCTTGAATGCTATTTTATGACGAGAAAAATAAAAAATTTCTTCCAAATTCCACGCCTTCTTGGGCACTACATTTGCAATAATAGAAAAGTAGCAGTGCTCCGTTGAAATCGTCCGGATTTACTATGTGCATCAATTTTCGACCCGGGAGTAGGGGGAGCATCATGATCCTTAGATGGTGAATTAGCAATAAAAAACATATGCAAGGGACTCGTACGTATCAGAAGAGATGCGGCAAACGACGTTAAGAAAAGACTCGAATTTATGTAAGTAAATATTGCCTTAAATTGTATTGCAAATTGCCGATAGGGCAATATTGAAGCACCCCTCCGAAGCAACAGTGTAGAAAAACCCTACCGAAAGCACAAAATTGGCCCGCGACCTAGGGCCCTCAGGGGAGGCTTCGGACAAATACTTCCATAGACGAAATGTTTCTCTCAGTTTCCTCCACAACATAGCAACAAAAAATTTGTTGTCTAGGGCCGACCTTAGGACCGACCTAGGGCCATAAGGAAATGCCTCGAACACATACTTCTATAGACAAAAAGGTTTCCCTCAATTTGCTCTGCAACATAGCAAAAAAACATTTTTTTAGTTAGGGCCGACCGGAGGCCCACTTAACCAATAAGCAAAGGCGTCGGGCCCTAATTTGTTTACGAATATATTTCGATACTCGATTACCTCTCAAATAGAAAAATACTAAACAAAATCGGTTAGGATTTACACGATTTATGTAAACAAACACGTTGGGCCCTAGTTTAAACTCAGTTTTGGCGACCTGGCTGAGTTCAAGGGCGTCTAATAAAAAAATTTTGTTTCATAAAATGTGGGACGAAACACGTAGGACCCTAGCAGAGACTCGTTTTTAGTGCCCTAGCTAAGTACAAAAAGTCAAATCCAAAAATGTTTCGTCTATAAATTGTCGGCCATGGCCAGATCTTTCAAACAAAAAAAAATTATGAAAATCTATCTAAATTATGAAAACGTATCAGCAATTTCCACAATTTAATGTGGACGTACGGGTCCCTTCATATGTTTTTAATACCATTTGGTTCATCAAATTAGCTTTATAAAAAAAAACTAAAATATTTTTGAACATGCCGTAGAACAATTTTTTGCTTAGAATAGTATTATAAACTGATATAAAATATCAAACTGGCTACAGGCGACAATTTTTTTCCATCACTTTCAGACAAACCTTGAAAATGTATGCAGAAAATCGTTTTTTCAACAGTCGACTATGGAGGAAGCATCTAGCTAAATCCCATAATGTGGTTTTTTGAGCTTCCCTGGGGTCCCTGAATCACGAGCAAAGATTAGTTTATGGTTCATTGGACTTATTCTGATTGAGGGACACCTTGCAAAGCCGTACATCCCACGTAACAGCAGTTGTGAACCACGCGGTATCTCTTCTTCGAACCCGAAAATTACAATTTTCGTTATTTGAGTAATGAAAAAACTTTGAGAACCGAAAATAAAAAAATTCAACTTGTGTGTTGTCAACTTATCTACATAACACGAAAGTCAACTTAGATAATGCGAAAGTAAAAATACACATAGCGAAAATCGAAACACACAAAGCCAAAGTCGACGCACAAGATGCTCAAGGCAATAATTAGAGTACTTTGATCGTTTATTGTTTTTTTTTTTTATGTTTTGATTTCGCGAAATTACAATTTTCGTTAGTTCAAGTTCAAGTTCAAGTCAAGATGGCGGCAGATATGGACGTGTTTGTTTTGCTCTGAGTAAGTTTCGTTTATTTTTTGCCCTCTTCGCGTTTTAAATCACAGTTTCTCGTAAGTAAGTTAAGTTAAATTAGTGTGTGTTTTTGTAACTTTTTTAGATATCAATTAAAATCTGCATTTTCTTTTCAAGCAACGTAGTGCTCACATAACCTCAAAGTTACAGCGTTTTTCGGGTGTTTGTTTTGTTTTCTTCATGCAAAACAATCGGCGTTTTGTGTTTGTGATTTTGGTATAGGATTTCAAGTAGGTGTTTGTCTACGGTTACGGTTAACTTCTTCGCTATTCATATAGCAATTCTTTTTTGGCAAAAATAAATGAGCTTGCGCTTAGCATCTCAGGCACGTGTGTGATGTCCCCATTGAGGCTTGAACTTCCAGTGCGGTTCGGCTTACCAGGCCGTCCCACTGTATTCATTATTGGTAAAAACGGTCATAGGCAGCCTCGGACGAGTGTTGGTCACGGGGTACGACCAATGCGGGACTCGAACGGTACCCCATCGTTGACGATCAGGCAATGTAAAAAGGTTGATGGTTTGTTTATTGGAAATCTAAACGTTAATGGGGGTTTTAGGGGTCGCAAGGGTGAGTTGGTGGACTTGGCAATGGATTATGGTGTAGGTATATTAGCGTTGAGCGACATTAGGACGAAAAGGCAGCGCGAAGAACTGGTGGGCGGTTATAAAGTGTTTTCGTCTGGTGTTCAGTCTGGTAGGGCGAACTGGGGAGTTGGAATGGCTATCAAAAGGGAATTAGAAAAGTTTGTTTTGAACGTGCGGTATGTAAGTGAAAGGATGATGTGGGCCTCCATTAAGCTGACAGGAGGTATTTATCGGCTGGTTAGTGTTTATAGCCCGTGCGAGGGTAGCAGTGCTGGCGATCTTGACACCTTTTACGAGCAGTTAGGGGATGTGGTCAGCAAAAAAGGTAGTGAGTGTGTGATTCTGTTGGGGGATTTCAACGCGAGAATAGGAAACAGTAAGACCAGTGGCGGCTATGAAAGGGTAATGGGCAAATTCGGGGAGGATGTTTTAAACTCAAACGGGAAGCGGTTGTTGGATTTCTGCGATTTCAATGGACTGGCAGTAACCAACTCTTTCTTTAGGCATAGGTGGATCCAGCGGTACACTTACGTTAATAATAGTTTGGGGCACAAGTCAATAATTGATTACATGGTTATAGAGCAGGACAGGAGACAGGAAGTTAGGAACACACGT
>CM055406.1:133661139-133705326 GCA_029228625.1 Pseudolycoriella hygida
TGGGGAAGGCAGATTTAGTCCGATTGGACTGAAAATCATTTTCGGCTCATATTTCGGTGTAATAAACCCCCCCTAAAATTTTCATCCCGATCGGACAACCTAAATTTTCGACAACTGAGCTTAGACATTTTCGCTTCGCTGGGTCTACAACTCGCGATTGCCTAAAATCAATCGTCCAAAACTATTCAATATTGAACTAAATCGACCTTTAAGAAAAATATTTCCGTGTATGCAGGAATTTGCTGTGCATATTTGCGGTAGTTTTCGCGTGATATGCTAGAGCTGATGATAATATTGTTTGTTTCAGATTCAATTCATAGCATAAAATTTGGCATGGTTTTTTGCGTGCCCTTCTAGGTTACCATATTTGTTGCTAATCGATAAAGAACATCATTTCGAACAAAAAATTGTTCAAAAACGTGCATCAAAAGTTTACCTTACACAATACAATACAATACAATACAATACAATACAATACAATACAATACAATACAATACAATACAATACAATACAATACAATACAATACAATACAATAGGGGTAAACCTTTACTGCTCGTAAACTTCGTATCGAAATTGTGTAAGTAATGTTGTAAGTGTAAAAAAACGGAGCCACTTTTGTTTAGAAGAATTATTTTCAATATGATTTATGTTGACAGCTAATTATTTAGAAATTAATTCTTCTGAACAAAACTGATTTCGTTTTTTTGTTGTTTCATTTACAAAATTTCCATACGAAGTTTACGGTCAGTAAAGGTTTGCCCCTAATGTTTATTAACTTGACTTTTATTGTAAAATATCCTTAAAATCTATAAGGAGTTTCCCATTAAGTTCTTTCGGGGGTATAGGAGGTTTGCGACCTCGACATTTAAAAGATTTGATTTCTTTTACTTGCGGTGAATCTGCAAATCGTCTATTAAGGGCAATTGGTGGACATTATTAAGTATGGTAATGTTCAAAAAGATGTCTCTAAAAATTTTTTTGGAGCTTCATTGACTGCTCTAATGAAAGGTGAGGATGCCGATAGCAGTAGGTATTGTTTGGAGACGCTTAACAGGTAAAATTGCTTGTTATAATGTTAGGGATAGCTTAGTTGAGAAGTTAAAACCCGTTAAGTTAGGATTTAGTGTTCAAGGAGGAGCCGAAGCTTTATTTCATGCTGTACGGAAATTTTGTACAACTGATCACGATGGCCCTATGGCATTAGTTAAATTTGACTTTAGCAATGCATTTAATATGATATTTAGAAAGTTTATGTTAGGTGAAGTGAAAGAAATATGCCCAGAACTATTTTCCTTACTTCAACAATCTTATAGGCAACCTTCTAACCTTTATTTTGAGCCTTTGCTTTCGAGGAGAGGTTTTCAACAGGGTGATCCATTAGGTCCTCCTGTTTTTTGTATAGGCATTATGAGAATGACTCATTCTCTTTTGTCTAGATTTAATGGTTAGCATTTAGATGATGGTACTATTGGAGATGTGCTGTCAGTGATATTAGAGGATATTAGGAAAGTATTAGATTTTTGAGATTTGTCAGGCTTGTCATTAAACAAAAAGAAATCTGAAGTTTTCTTTATTAATGCTACTAATGAGGAGGAGATATATATATATATGTATATATATATTCGGAGATATCAGCATTATTGCCAGGGATTAAAAAAGTTGGTGAGTCTTCTCTTGAGATATTAGGCTCACCAATCTTTGAGTCAGGTTTAGAGAGGTTGTTTTCATCAAAAATTGAATCGATCAAGTTAATGTGTGATCGTTTAAATTTGATGGGTGTTCACCCCGCATTGTGCATTTTGAGGAAATCCTTAGGTAGTTGTAGATTTAATTACTTATTACGATGCTCAAAGGCCTTCCTATTACAAAAGCATTTGAGTGTTGTTGACGAGATTTTCTGTTCAACTCTTGAAGCCATTACAAATGGTAGGATGTCAGAATTTTCTTTGGATCAAGCTACTCTTCCTTTAGCTTTTGGTGGATTAGGCATGCGGAAGGTTGAAGATTTTGCATTACCAGCATATTTATCGGCTGTTTATTCTTCGTCTGATCTTTCGAACAAGTTGTTAGAAAAATTTAATATTCAAATAATCGATTAGAATTTTTTAGGGCTTATTGAGGAAATTTCTAAAGATTTTATTCCAGGAAACGACGAACAGAAAAAAGAACAGAGAAATTGGGATCTTCCGAGGGTCGACAGTAAGTTTTCTAGGATGTTTAATTCTAGTGAACCTGTTGCTCAGGCAAGACTACTTGCGTCATCTACTAATGAATCTTCAAAGTGGCTGCAAGTGGTCCCATCGGGTAATACTGGTTTGCTATTAGATAACAATTTCGCGAGAATTGCTCTTGGTCTTCGTTTAGGTTCCCAATTATGTGAAGAATAGAAGTGCATTTGTGACTTTATGGTTAAAAAGGACGGCTTGCATGGTTTGTCATGCAAGAAGAGAGCAGGGATAATTTCTAGGCATGCCAAAATAATAAAATTATTTCTCATGCATTTTCTTCTGCAGGGTTCCCAAATATAATACAACCACCAGGAATTTTCTAGAGACGATGGCAAACGACCTGATGGTATGACTCTAATTCCGTGGAGTCATGGAAAGTCTCTTCTCTGGGACGTGACAGCTCGAGATACGTTAGCTCCTTCTGATGTCATTGAATCTTCTAAGAAATAGCCGATAATGCGGAAAGATTTAAGCATAATCATTATATGTGATGAAAGAAAACTATTTATTTACTCCTGTTGCTTTTGAAACCCTAGATTGCATGGGTCCAGAGACTAGAAGGATAGCTTCTGGGGAATCACGCTCGAAAGATTTCCTATTGCAGAAAATTTCAGTTGCAATTCAAAGAGCCATTGCAGCATGCATCTTGGCAACATTAGGGAAAAGTAGAGTAGATGAATTTTATTTATTGTAACTTGTTGTTGAAAAGATCGTTTTTTTTACTGGCTGTGCCATTGTGAGTAGCCTTTTTTTCGCTTAATAATTCAAAAAATTATCTTTCTAAAAAAAATCCTTAATTTTGTATGGAGAAAAGGGTAGCTTACAATGTAAAGTGAAGTTAATCGCATTTATTTTATTTTGTTTATTTTTCATTGTTCATGTTCATATATAGTTTGGATTAATAATTGTTGATATAAAATCAATCAAACATTTTTGATGCATTTAGTTTGAATATTTGCGTTGAAAATATCATTCTTTATTGATTAAAAATAGGTTTTAGAAATATTCGAATGTAATTTTTGAGTTGATTTCATGTATATATTGTATATGGAAGTTTGGACGAGGTGATTTAATAGCGCTCAATGGCGACAAAAGTGAAAATGGTCGATATTGAAGCATCTGTGTCTCTATCATTTAGTATCCGAATCTTTCTTAATTAGTGAGTTTTGTATGTTTATCAACCTCTCAAAATCGGTTCTTAAGAAGGTAGAGGTGAAAGTAATTTCTTGTATAAGTTCCACAGGAATAAAGTAGCACAACATTTTCGCAAAAATTACATTTCGGCATCAAAAATAAAATAGCACCCAACACTCGATACATGGCTTTGTTTTACCAACGGTTTATATATTTTGAACAAAAATACGGTTTTCGTTAGTCAAACAGAGTTTGTATTTTTCCCATAGTACAAAACAGAACATCAAACGAATTGTTCAAAGCGCACTCTCGTTCGCACAGTATGCTGGAGAAAAATTCTTTGCACATTATTTTTATGTTGTGTACTGATGTACAGAATTATTGACCTCATGTCGATTAAAAAGGAGTTTTACTATCAGTTTATTGCAGTATTCAGAATCATCACCATGATCAAGACCATTGAGTACCTAACTTCATTTCCTTCGGATCTGATACAAGAAACCTTATATGTGGTTTAAATAGTCAATTCTGTACAGCGAGTTGTATGTTGAAAGCGAACGAAATGAAAGTTTCATAACTTTAAAAACAACATGGTGGGCATGCCATCCTCAGAAAAAAGGATTCTGTAATATTCAAAGGTTAAAGTTGGGGTGGTGACATTTGGGATTGTACTTTTTTAACTTGTGCGTCAAGTCTGTTTATTTTTGCTAACTTCACTTGTAGATTTATTTTACTGGGGTGAATAAACTAGGAATAAACTGATATTATTTGCAGTGTTTCGTGGCAGGATACTTAACTCACACATGCAATATTTTGATCGAAGTCAAAAATTTTTTTGTTTGATGTTAAAATTTCGATATTAAAGTATGATTACGAAAAAATCCGGACGACTTTGTTCCTCTGCTGAGCCTAATATAACACACAGAATAATGCCATATTAATACCTCGTAGTCGTCAAGAACGTGCCATCCTTAGTATGCCAGACAAATTTAATTCAAGACTGTCTGCCAATAGTAAATAGTAATGGAGTTGGAAAGAAGAAAAAATATTTTGCACAAATATTTGCAAAATCCATCGTGGTCTCTAAAAAAGATTTCAAAGTCACTCAATGTGCCAAAATCAACGATTGGAGATGTCCTTAAACGTTACAAGGAAACCTTATCCGTCGAACGAGCCAAGGGATCCGGCAGAAAGAAAGGACCACATGACAAAAAGCTCCATGCAAACATTGTTCGTTCTTTCAAACAAAATCCAGTGCTCTTTGACAGAGATCGGGCAAACAGATATGGAACTTCAGCGAAAATGATACATAACACACGATTGCGGACTGGCACACGGTCATACCATGCTATAAAACGACCGAACCGGAACGATCAGCAGAATTTGAGATCAAAAACGCGAGCCCGAAAGTTGTATGAGACGATATTGACAAAATTCAAAGGTTGTCTCATTATGGATGATGAAACTTATGTGAAAGTTGATGCCAAACAAATCCCAGGCCAGAAATTTTATATAGCAGAGAAGCGTTTAGGTGTGGCCAACAAATATAAATTCGTCAATGTTGACAAGTACGGCAAGAAGCTACTGGTTTGGCAGGCGATTTGTGGATGTGGTCGTAAGAGCAAGTCTTTCGTTACATCGTCTACTTTGAAGTCAGATTCTTACATCACGGAATGTCTCCAAAAACGATTGCTCCCCTTTATCAAAGGGCATAAAGGCAAAGTAATGTTTTTGCCCGATCTGGCTTCTTGTCATTACTCCAACGCTACGTTAAATTGGTACAAGACCAACCATGTACAAATTATCCCGAAGGAGACGCCAGCGAACTGTCCCGAATTTCGTCCCATTGAGCAATTTTGGGCAATTGGCAAAAGAAATATGAAGAAGACACGAGCAGCCATCAAGGACACCAATTCAATGAAATTTTATTGGAATAAGTCGGTCACTCTTATCAAAGGAACGACTGTGCGCCGTATGATGAGTGGTATCAAAGGAAAGGTGCGGGATTTCATCCGTACTGGCGAGCTTGCTGTATGACTTTATGTGGAAGTACAAAGTAAATATGTATGCTTTCGAAGGATGACAAAAGTTTTCATTGAAATGAATCCGGTTAATAGAAACATCCAACTTGAGTCGTCCGGATTTTTTCGTAATCATACCTTAGTCATGTTATGTTAATGCAATGTTTTCCACATAGAGGAAAACGATCAACTATATATTAAATACTTTATTAATTTGTACTTTTTCGTTCTGAGACGCTTTTTCCGTCGTTTAGTCAGTTAAATGATCGAAAATCTTCTTAAAAATTTCGTTAGGCAATTATGAACAACGTTCTAACGAAAGAATTTGTGCATAGAATTTTACAACTGAGCGAACCATTTAAACTTCACAAACATTTCAAGGGGATTTTTGGGAGAGTCGAGAGACATTTCTCGTTTCCATAGAAAAAACGCAGTCT
Source organism: Pseudolycoriella hygida (assembly GCA_029228625.1). NCBI lineage: Eukaryota > Metazoa > Arthropoda > Insecta > Diptera > Sciaridae > Pseudolycoriella > Pseudolycoriella hygida. The sequence continues at coordinate 133,666,962 of CM055406.1, forward strand.
TCATTCAGACGAGTATTGTCACTGATAAAGGATCCAAAATATATGGTTTATACGTTTGCGATATGCCGAGTCGAGTGTGATTTAAACGCGAAAAATAAAGAAACATTTGTATATTGTATGTTTTTTTACGTTTTGTACATATATACATCTCTTGGAGCATTTTCTTTGAAACTTTCACTTTTCGGCTTGGTGTTTTTCTTCTTTTCATTTTATTTCAATTTTTGGATTTTGTTATTGTGTTAAGGATATAAGTGTTGGAATACAGTGCTTCTGGGTGTGCTTGTTTGTTGAGATGAAAACTCATTAAATATTCAAACAAAATGAACTAGATCATCTTTAATTCATGTTGGGTGTTACATGAACAATGATTTTAATAAAATTCTTTTAACAATGGTTTGTACGTAATACGTATTGATGTTACAAATACTTGCACCGGTATGACCGTTTCATAAGCGAAACAGTGTGATGGTCCAAATTGAGGGAAGTCTATACCACTTATATATGAATTGACTTCCGGGCAGCGAAAAATTATTTCTGAATTCATACATCATCATGTTACGAATTGACTTTGTGATCTGTTAATAAAAAATGTTTTATTTGGTCCATGGAAATGTATTGAAGGAATTTTTTTTACGAGAAGTTGTTCATAACATCTTTAAGCATTGGTTTGATTTAACCAATTTTGTATTAATTGGCTTGAAATAAAAAAAATAAATTTTATCATTGGTACAAAAGCTACAACTCTCCACATAACTTTCCATCATGCATACAAAACGATATTTGTATTACCATTAAATAAAAATCGGTACTGCTGTGATAGTGTGAATAATATTTAGTGTTTTTGCAATCAAGAATTTGTCGAAAAATACACGCAACAATCAAAATTATGGATAGCTCCCCTGATTTGTCGCTGAAACTACGTCGTGGATCTAGCGATTCAAGAGATTCCTTTTACATGGATTTTGCGCAGGGAATTGATTCCGATATCGAAGAAGTAGCAACAACTATATCAGGACCAATTCACGGTCAAATTGACACAACTCTTGGCGATGGCACACCATCACCAACAATGCCGTTGCCACCACCACCTCCATTGCCATTAGATGAAGGGTAAGTTTTCTTATTCATTTCTTCGTCATTGTACGATAAATTCCTTTACTACGCAGAGCTGAATACGATAGAGATTTTCTTTTTTGGCTCCCCAATTCGATAATATACGCACAATAGAAACGTATAGGTCGTTAACCTTTTACGTTTTTCGTGTTTTTATGTTTATGTTCTGCTCATAAAAACGAGTGAATTTATGTGCAATAAATCCTCCAACAATTACTGTTTTGACTTTATATTTTAAGTTTTTTCTCTATTTACCTGCGTTAACTTTCTAATACCATGCTAGAACAGAATTTCTTTTATGAAAGTAAAAAAAGATTCAACATTGGAGGTTGAAAAGCCAACTGAAAAGTTCCGTCTTTAGAATTTAATAAAATTCTCCCTTCTTTGGCCCAACCGTATCGCAGGAGATAATATTTTCATTAAGAACAATGAGTACGTTTTCTGGTTAAAGTCTTCTGGTAAGCTTTATGAAAAGCGGTTAAATTGCTCTCTAAAATTTTGTAAGTGAAAAAGCCAGTGGACTTCAAAGATCAGACTTGGTCTTGTTTTTCCTTATCTTCAAAAGAGGTCGTTGCTTCGCTTTACTTTTCGTTTTACCATCTCTTCCCAATGTTCATTTCCAGAAGAAAATAGAGACAATAACATGATGATACTTTGTAACTGCGGTAACTGCTGTTTACCCATTAGCTTTTTTAGCAATTTTATTGGTAAAGGTGGTTCTTACAACAATTCTTCTTATCTTGGAAATTCAAAAATATTTATTTTATTTAGAGTTGAAAAATTATAAAAACAACTTTGCATATAAATGCACAATAATTAAGAAACGCGTGATAAAATTGTTTGCTAAGTGAGTTGAAAACATTTTAAAATTACTCAGAACTAGATCAGAAACGAGCTTTATTGGTTTTAGTAAACGTAAGCATATTAATTTTAATAATTGAAATTTGTACACAGACGATGCTCTTACATTAAAATAAACGCAGAGTTGACAGGTAACAGACCAAAGGTAGAAGCAACAAAGCTAAATAGGAGGACAAGCTCTTTTTGAATTTGCGCAAAGAACATGTAAATGCATACGTAAATGGTACGGAAACTTTACGCAAATGGCTGCAAATATCATGCAAACCACTTACTATAAAAATCTACATCGAATTTACAAAATTTTTTGGAGTTTTTGAATTTTATAGATTCCGTTTTTTAATATTCAGTTTGTTATAGGATTCGGCAACATCGACAAATTTGCGTTGCATGGCCGAATTGAGTTACAAATCGATTGTTTCTTCTTCGGCAATAATGAATTATGAATGAATATTGGATGAATAAGTGACATCCCCGTGATGCAAACTGCTTCGAGTGCATATGAGCGCAAATGTGAATGTTGGTACTGTTGTTTCCTATCGGTACAAACAGTATCAGCCGCTACCTTTTTGAAGAAAAATCTGCTTTTGATGCAGGGGTTGTGTAGCTACTATTCGTATTCGTAACATGTCGTGTTCGAACGCATGTTAATGTTTCTTGATTAATTTTGTGCCAAATTTTATGAAAATCTTGAAAAACTCTTGTTATCTCTGTTCAACGGAATCGTAATTGACTCCAGTCAAAAAACTTAGTCCCACCTTTTGGGCGAGTCTCTTCGCTATAATAAAGAAAGGCATACAAGACTGCAACTTCGCTTTTTGGGTGGGTTCCTTCACTATAATAAAGAAAGGCATGCAAGGCTGCAACGTTATTCAATTTTTTTTTTGGAAATAAGTCGCAAACGATACACTGAACGCAATAATTTCACGATTTATGTTTATTTAAGTTTTATTTGAGTTGAGGTTATGGGAATCATAGTATAATTACGGCAATCATTACTTGCTTAACAGAAACATGACATGTTTGTGGCGAAAAAGGGTCGATATGTTTGGGAACAGGAAAAGCATGGTAGCTGCAAACAGCGTTGGACCTACGCCAAAATTATATGTGATGATAAATTCCAACTGATTTTCATGTTATTCAGTATTTAATAAAAACGTTGCAGTTAGTGCAAATTTAAGATTTTTCTTAGATTTAGTTATAATGGAAATACTATCAGAAAAAATTTTATGTATAGGCTTTAAGCGATCACTTGAGTATAAGCAAAAGATTCTATATCAAATGCTCCCTCCAACTTGAGCAAAAGCTTCATGAGTGAAACCTAATGCTCAAGCTTCTCCTTATGCTCATGCTTGGGAAGTAAAAGCATATGCTCAAGACAATGATCAGGTTATAATGGGAAGTTCTAGAAGTAATAGGGAAGAAATGAAGTGTAACCGGAACAAACTGAGTCCAGATTCCGATTTTTCGGATCAAAATAAACAAATTGTACTCATTACTTTTTAAGATACAAAACCCTTGTAGACTAGTGTAATACCAAAAAGTTCTCCTGATGAAACTCTATAACTTTCTAGAAGAAACCATCTCTCTAAGTAGTAGCTGGCAGCCATTTTCTTATGATTCCAAAAGATTCTCCTGAGGAAACTCTATAACTTTCTAGAAGAAACCATCTCTCTAAGTAGTGTCATTCCGGAGCTAAAATTCAAAAACCGTAGAAGCATAAACGAAAATCCAAGATGGCGCCGCTATGACAGCTGGCAGCCATTTTCTTATAATCCCAAAAAAATTCTCCTGAGGAAACTCTATAACTTTCTAGAAGAAACCGTCTCTCTAAGTAGTGTCATTCCGGTGCTAAAATTCGAAAAATGAAAAAGTATAATCGAAAATCCAAGATGGCGCCGCTATGACAGCTGCCAGCCATTCTCTTATGACCCCAAAAAATTCTCCTGATCAAACTCTATAACTTTCCCGAAGAAACCATCTCTCTAAGTAGTGTCATTCCGGAACTAAAATTCGAAAACTTAAAAAGCACAAACGAAAATCCAAGATGGCGTCAGTTTGACAGCTGGCAGCCATTTTCTTATGATACCAAAAAATTCTCTGATGAAACTCTATAACTGTCTAGAAGAAACCAACTCTGCAAGTGTTATCATTCCGGAGCAAAAATTCGAAAACCCAAAGAAGCATAATTTATACCTAACAAAAATCCAAGATGGCGTCACTTTGGCAGATTTCTGAATATCCCAAAAAATTCAGCTCATCAAACTCTATAACTTTATCGAAGAAACCAACTCTCTAAGTATTGTCATTCCGAAGCTAAAATTCGAAAACCAAAAAAAACCTAAAAATACGAAAACTCCGTGCATTACCACTTTGACCACTTTTCCACATGCCACGGCTTTTCCAGAATTTTCCCGGAAAAGCGGCATCTGAAATTTTTCATTTGGGGCCGAGACTGACGTTCCCTGAAAATTTTAAGGAAATCGCTCGGGCGGTTCTCGAGAAAAAAAAGTAGATAGATACATAGATAGATAGATCGTTGACACACAACACAGGAATAAAATTGTGATTACTTTCAAAGATAATTTTACCATTTTACCATAGAAATTGGTCATCTTTGATTGGCGATATCTCGGCTCGTTTTCAACCGATTTTGATGAGTGAGAGCTTGTTGGAAAAGTGCTGCGACGTAGACGGACTCCTTTTTTGTGATATTCTAGTTTTGGTCTTTCACGAAAGCGAAAACGCTTTCGAAGACTTTTCCTCTGTATAACCGGAAGTCCTTGACCATATTCGAACTTGATCTAATCTTTTGATTTCTTTAGGGTAAAATAGACTTTGCAAATTGGTCAAAATTTACTCGACACAGAGACCAGACAAATTCACATTTAGTTTGCAGATTTCTCTTATTGGGGCCTTAAACCACCAGGTCCCGTGTCGAAATTCTCCTAATTACAAACGTATGCTAAACGCATAGGCCCCGCAAACTTCATTCAGGTCTAAATATTCATTTCATACAGTAGATAAATTTAAGAAGTTCCGAATGAATTTTAAGATATCCAATAACATAAAACGAGTGGCAGGAACAAATTGGCAGCAAATGGCGATGAATCGTACGAAGTGGAAGGAGCTAGGGGAGGTCTATGTCCAGCAGTGGATTTATATGGGCTAAAGAAGAAGAAGAACAATAAGTAACATAACAGTAAACATAAAGTGTTTTTGATGTTTCGCACCAAGTTTTGTGGCGTCGAAAGAAACTGGGCTTCACGAAATGAACAACTGCAATGACCGCATTCTACGCAGGTTTTTGCGGTGTTAATAACCTGCGCAGAAGTACCAAGTTGTTATTTAAATTTCGGTCATTGTAGATGAACAACGAAACTGTTAACTCAATAAGAGTATCGTAAACGTAACCAATGAAAAAGAGCGACTTTGTACTTGAAACAAAATTGACAATCAAAGTCCATATAGCGATATAGCAGGAAATATAATATATAAGTGGTATCACAATCCAAGATCAAAACGCGTCCCTAGAACGTATATGTTTCATTTTCTTTTGTCGACATTTTCCACCCCAAACTTTTCCCTTTCCCCTAATTCGATATTTTTTATGTTTTTTTATTTAACATTATTTATGTATCCTACACACATACTGGATAGTAAATAACAAAAACCAAACGAAAATATCTACCATATAATACGATTTGGAAAACCAAAGTCATCTATTAGTTCCACATTGATGGAAAATAATTTATTTTCCTATAACCGCAAAAATTACATTGTGTAATATAATGCCCGTACTTTATACGTGCTATTTGTATACATTTTTTAAATCAGTAGTAATATTTCGTAATCCTAACGTATTGCTGTGTGGGTTAGGTGCATAAAATATTTATAGCAAAACTAATCCCGTAGAATCTCAAATACAAACTCTATGTAGACGAAGCTATTTTTTGAATGACTGCTAGGATGATAAAGTATAAGAGTATTTTTAATTTAATGTCGAGGCCCGAAAACCGCTCAGTCGCACCGCACTTACAAAACATATGCTAAGCGAACCCGTTCGGCTCCCTATAATAGCCTTTTGTTAAATTTGTGATTATTTGTTCTTTATGTAAATCTAAGATTTTGCTTAATCGCCAAATTTTAGGTATACTTCCCTAGTTTTTAATTAAATGAATGTATTTACTTCAGCGTTGCAGGCGAAAATTTTCAAGATGTTCAGTTTCATTTTCTTATTTTCACCTCGCTTTAGATTTAGCGCATCGGCCACCAGATTACAATATCACTGTTGATTACAGAAACGCTTAAATCGATCATGGTTTTGAATTGTTGATCTCAAACTCGTTTCAGCGTGGAAAGATCGTTCACCACTTTCGTTACAAACCGCAATCGTTTCGAAAATGTGGCTTAGATTTTTTTTTCATGTAAGATGTTAAAGGAGAGAATTGAGAATTTAAAATTTATTAGGTGAGTTCCTTTCAGAGTTTATCGATGCTGATAAATTTAACTCATCGATAAACTTGACGTCTAGCTAAATTGACAGCAAAAATAAAATTTAATTTTCTTATTTGACGGGAGAAAAACCGAATAAACTTCAGTATATTCAAACTTACACAAAAGCAAAACGTGAAATTTTAGTCATAAAATCAATTTTATTTACAAATAAACCATCAAATTATCATATCACAAACTTCCTAAAATCACACTGAGAAACAAATTTCAAACTTCGTGCGTTGTTTATCTCGATAAACTTACCAAAAAACTAGCTCCGAGGCTACAATAAATTTATCAGCATTTATCCGGTTAAATTTAATTCTGAGTACGTTTGATGCGATTTAGCAGTTTATCGAAAAATTAAATTTAACCAACTCGTTAAACTCTGAAAGGAACTCACCTATTGTCACCTTCGGGGTCACACGTCAAAATGATAGTAATTTTTTGTTGACAAGTGACTCCGAAGTAAGTTTTTTTTATTCATGTTTCTCTCCTTTCTCTCTCCTTCCATCCAATTGTTTTGAGCGCCAAACAACTGAGGTAAATGTGATTGTGTTTAATTTCTGACATTGAAATGTTTGCAGGAGTGCATTCGCCATTGGAACTGCTCAAAGGAAGGGGTATCCGTAAAGCATTTCCAACAAGCAGAAAAAATGGAAGTACCGAGAGCAGGCTATAGTTGTGGTATATACTCGGCCAATATCCTAGTCTTTAGACAGAAAAAATCTGTCACTACAACAAAATTATCTATCGTTGGTAGACAGACAACGAAATGAATGAATGAAAACGAATTACAGCTCCACGTATCTGTATTTTAACCGTTTTTCATATCAAACACATCTACATCTATTTTAATATTTATGTTGCCTACTAGCATGTTTTAGAATGTTTCAGAATGGGGAAGAAACAGCAATTTACATTATTCACACATCGGTGGTTTTATTCACTGATACGTGATTTTTTGAAGGTCGGCAAAGCTTTTTGGCTTATATCTCTTCGAAATTATCACGGAAATCGCTCTTTAGGGTTTTGAATGAAAGAAATAAACCTCAGAAAACCACAAAGAAAAATTGGTACGAATCGATAGTTGGCGGTTTTTCATGAATACTCATTCTTTCAATGGCTCTAGCTCGGTCCTAAGGCTGGCCGTTTCCAAAAAAAAATTTTGACTTTTTTGGAGTTGTTTTTTTTTTTTTTTTGGTATCTTCGAATCTTATTGCATTATTTATTCTATTTGCGTACCGTTCTCTTGCATATGATATGTTTTTAGCTGTCATTTAATTTAGTATTTTTTCTTTATATGCTGCTAGTGCACAATTTAGACAAAATTCAGTCTTTGTACAGTTTTTAATATATAAAAGAGACAACCATTACTTCCTGTGGAACATCCCACGATTGATGTAATGAAATGATGTGTCTGTATACACAACAGTGAAAAGAGAGCGGCTCATCATAAAAAGTCGTTTCTTCGTCTTATTGTTAAAAAACGGCAACTATAAAATGTAGACGAAATACAAAAACTCCAAAAAATTGTGTAAATTCGATGTAAATGTTTATAGTAACTAGTATAGTAGTAGTAGTATAGTAGTATAGTAAGTACACCCTCGTGCTCTTATACAAAATTATTTGTTGGCGTTTCTCATTGAGTTTTTGTTTCTTATAAAAATTTGCGATAAAAATTCATAAGAATGTCGAAAAATACCGATAAACAATTTGGGCATCATTTAAATGTTCCAATAACAACTCAAATGTTCTAAAACAAAGTGTTTTTGTTACAATGTTTATTGGTTTTGGTCCAAAAAATATTCTTTTTGTTCCAATATTGAACACTGGATTTTCCAATAAATAATACAAATGTTCCAATATAAATTAAAACGTTCGACAGCGTTTTCCGTTTTGTTTCACAAAAAATTTGGTTTGTTCCAATGTGGAAAACTGAAAGTTCCAATGAAAAATAAAAGTTATAAATCTTTATTCGTTTCGTTCCACTAAAATATTTTTGCTCAAATGAAAAACCTTGGGTGGTCCAATTTAAAATTCAAATGTTCCAACACAAAATTATTGAAATTATTAAAATTAGTTAAACGTTTCTCGAAATTGTTCCATAATAAAATGGTCAAATGGGAAAAAATTTGAAAAGCATGCAGCACATGCAGCAAATAAAAATGTTTAGATATATTTAGCGCAGTGAGTTCCAATGATAAGACGAAAATTATCTTAAGGACGAGAGTTTTTCACGAGGTTTTATCCTTTTTGCCTGACAAAGGGTTGAAAAATTGCTTTCAAAAATCTTGGACATTTCATAGAACGAATGTCCGAAATTTTTTGATAAAATGTCCAAAATTGTCAGAAAATTTTTTACATGAGATCAAATATGGTTTGTAGTGCGACTTCCTATGGAATAATGCTATGTTCTCTCGTTGGCTATTCAAGAAATGTTAATGTTATGGTCTAACAGTAAGGTGCATAGACTTTTAACACTCTTGAACAACTTTATTAAATAAAACCACCAATCTAGGGTTTCAACAAAGTTACTGTATTTCGACTATCTATAGCGAGTGACCTAACAGCAAGACGCAGTCGCTTTAACGGTGGAAACCAAAGAGGTCTTGCATGAGTTCTGCTTCTCCTTTTATAGCAGCAAAACCATCATGGCTGCGTTGTCTGGAAAGTTCTCGAACTCGTATGTCATGAATGTGTGTTGCGCCATCCCATGTGTAATTCGGAATGTTCGTTGTTAATTGGTCGTATAAGTAAGGTGTCGTATGTGTTGTTTGCTATGCAATGTTTGTGCAGTGGTGTAGTCAATTTGATTTTGTGTTACAGCTTTCATTTGACACCAAAATGAACAATTTCCGTGCTATATGTGCTGCAATATTTGCGAAAAAATTTCACCCGCCCTCAAAAATCTACGTTTGTGGAAACTTTCTCGACTATATCTCCAGAATTAACTGACCGATGTAGCTCATCTTCGAACGTGAATCATGGGACATATGTAGCTTTCAGGGGAAAAAGTTTAGGGTGATCGGTTGAGCCGTTTAGAAAAAAAGGTGTAGACGGACGGACGACCGGACATTTTATTTTGCTGATTCGTCATCTCTAGATTATAATAAATGTATCCCCCTAACTCCTGCCTCGATCTACCCCATGTTACAAGAAAATTGTTTGTACTAAACGTATAGGACCTTTGTACTTCGTACGGGTCGAACAATTTCGAGAAACGTTTAGAAAGTGAAATTTTGTATTGGAACATTTGAATTTTATTTTGGAACACCAAAGAGTTTTTATTTGAACAAAAACATTTTAGTGTGGAACGAAACGAATAAAGTTTTAGAAGTTTTATTTTTTTATTGGAACATTCATATTTCCACATTGGAACTAGAGAATTCAACCGGTAAATTTTTTACCGGTAATTACCGTTTAATGGTAAATGGAAATTTTTTGCCGGTTGATGCAACGGTAAAAGATTTTAAATTAACAGCACATAAAAATGAGAAAAATGACATCAAGACCATCTACCTTTCTCTTTTCTTCGATAATGATTATTGTCCTGAGACAGAAAAACCTCATTATGTGTCAAAAGTTCTTGAAAATCCGACTCGAAATGTCGGTTCCTGGATGAATAACTTCTAGTGAAATTTTGTGACTCAGGATAATAATATGTATCAAAATAAAATGTTTGTTGAAGTACTCTTTTACACTAAAAGAATATGAGAAATTATTACAATTCTGAAGACATTTTATTTCTTCAAACAGTAGAGTAGAGCGATACCGAATTAATTTTCTTTGACATGTTTCGATTTTTTGGTAAGATATAAGCTTGCGGACACTCGAAGTAAGAAATGGTGCGAATTTTCGAATTATTTGCAAAATTTAAGGCAGTGGAGGCCGGTTTCCATCCAATTCGCCGTCGATCACTCCACCGCCTTATACAAATCTTGCGGCAGCAGGCGCGGCAAGTTCAAATTCTTCAAACAAAATCAATAAAGATTTACATTTTCTCAAGTAACATTAACATTCAGAAAAATGCAACCTATCAATGAAATTTCTTGCAGTTTCAAGTTATTTTGTATAAGGAAGGACTCAGTGGAATAATTGAGGTAGTCTTTATGTCACTTTCTTAAAGGAGTCATTCGGTTGAGTAGTAAAGGGCTACGTGTCATTTGTAAAAAATGGGTGTTAAGTCTGTGAAATCGTCTCTACGTCCAATACTGATACCATCTGTGAAGCTAGACAACCATTTTCGTAATCCACTGCGTGCTCCACGCTGAATATTTCTTGAGAATACAAGAGAACCCATGTTCCTTCAACACAACGTTAATTATGTGAACAAACATCTTTCAAAGCAAGAAATTAACAAATTTTTTTTGATTTATTTGAAACGGCGAAAAGCACTGTCGGCGAATTAATCGGTGAAGAAATAAATGTCGGCTGTATGATCGTTCGGCGAAAAGTTACAGCGTCCGTCGAGTTAACTCGCGGAGATATGTTCGGCGACGATGTACACGTCTGCGGAGAGAGTGACGGTCACCCCACTAGACATTTCAAATGCGAATAAAATCTACCGGTTTTTACCGGTAATTTTTGTTCAATTTACCGCCTTTACCATTTATCGGTAAATGAATAAACGTCGGTAAATTAATTTCCTAATTGGAACAAACCAACTTTGTTGTGGAACGAAATGGAAAACGTTGTGGAACGTTTGAATTTTTATTGTAACATTTGTATTATTTATTGGAAAATCTCGTGTTCAATATTGGAACAAAAAGAATATTTTTTGTAACAAAAACTATTTTTTTTGTAACGAAAGTTTTATTTTTTTTAACCAAATAATAGATATATCCCAAACAATTTGTATAAGCAACAAATTTTTAGTGAAATTTCTTCCATTTGTTTCTTGTGCAAATTATTTGATGTCATTTTTTGGCAACTTGTTTTATATCGGTAACCTTATGCAGCACCTTTTTCCATTGAACAATGGTAAAAATTGGTTAGTGCATAAAGGCGTTGATATATAAAATATATACAAATTTAAAATTGTCAAAAAACCGGTTTTAAAAATTGCGAGTTGTTCTTATGAAAATTACGGCAGAGTGGGAATCGGTCGCTTCAGCAGAGACCACTATGTCACAACGACACCTGCATTCTTTTTTTCAATTCTAAAAATTTACTTTAGAAAAAAAATCAAAGCATTAAAGATTATATTAAATATCAATTCCAGTCAGTTTTTTTTGTCAAATTGTCCTCTTCTTCTTACATGGTGTATAGAATACTAAGGTTAACTGTGCTCACTTCGACTGATAAACATCGAAACGGGCCACAATCAGCTCATGATTCTATTAAATTCTATATAGAATGCTAAGGTTAATTATACTCACTTCAACTTCTTATGAGTTGAAACGGGCCAATAATCAGCTCAAAGATTCTATTTGATTCTAACTAAGACTAAAGCTCAATAAAACAAGATGTTTTTCGGACTAAAGTCAGAAGTAGAATGATTTTTATTTGCACAGACTTCCCTATTTATACAAATTTTAGTAAAGAAAAGCTAACTTGATTCTATACAATTAAAATGATTACTTCGATTGACAATATTATTGAGTTATAAAAACTGATACGCTACAGGTGGCAGGACATTTCTCCGCCGCAAATAACGCCCGGGGCGTTAATAACACCCGGGGCGTCATTAACACCCGGGGCGTTATTAACGCCCGCACTCCGGGCGCTAATAACGCCCGGGGTGTTATTAACGCCCGCACTCCAGGCGCTAATAACGCCCGGGGTGTTATTAACGCCTGCACTACGGGCACTAATAACGCCCGGGGTGTTATTAACGCCCGCACTCCGGGCGCTAATAACGCCCGGGGTGTTTATAACGCACGCACTCCAGGCGCTCATAACGCCCGGGGTGTTAATAAAGCCCGCACTCCGGGCGCTCATAACGCCCGGGGTGTTAATATCTGGAAGAAAATAGTTTTACCTTAGTTGATTAATGCGTCACACTTTTCTGATTTCACAGCTTTTGTAAGCAGGCATAAAGACTTGCGTCACACCTCCTCTGTAAGAGGTTTTTTTGCGGATATCAGTACTTTTGTAAGTTTGTAAACAACTTTCTAGCTGCCATAGTTCTAGAGGTATGAATCATCCCTCTGGAATCTGGAAGTGAAGTTATCCCGGGATTAGGCCACATTTTCCCAAAACCATAAACACGTGTACGCTAAAACTTAATTCTCTACAACTTCGCCTTTGGAACAAACTTTCTAACTCTCATAGTTCTGGAGATTTGGGTCATCCTGCCTAATTATGGATGTGGCCATATACCAGGATTGGGCCATATTTCCCCAAAACCCTGAAACACGTGTTCGCTTAAATTTGATTCTCTCTAACTTCGCCTTTGGAACCAACTTTCTAAATCTCATAGTTCTGGAGATCTGGGTCATCCTGCCATAAAAAAGACGAAATTCTGGAAGTGACCATATACCAGGATTGGGCCATATTTCCCCAAAACACTGAAACACGTGTTCGCTCAAATTCAATTCTCTATAACTTCGCCTTTGGAACCAACTTTCTAACTCTCATAGTTCTAGAGATTTGCTTCATCCTGCCTAATTGGGGAAGTGACCATATACTAGGATTGGGCCATATTTCCCCAAAACACTGAAACACGTGTTCGCTTAAATTTAATTCTCTATAACTTCACCTTTAGAACCAACTTTCTAACTCTCATAGTTCTGGAGATCTGGGTCATCCTGCCCAATTATGGGAGTGGCCATATACCAGGATTGGGCCATATTTCCCCAAAACCCTGAAACACGTGTTCGCTTAAATTTAATTCTCTACAACTTCGCCTTTGGAACCAACTTCTAACTCTCATAGTTCTAGAGATTTGGTTCATCCTGCCTAATTATGGAAGTGACCATATACCAGGATTGGGCCATATTTCCCCAAAACCCTGAAACACGTGTTTGCTTAAATTTAATTCTCTACAACTTCGCCTTTGGAACCAACTTTCTAACTCTCATAGTTCTAGAGATACGGAATACACTTCATGAAACTTTCAAAACCTTACAACGTCAAAAAAAAAAAAATTGCCACAAAGAAAGAAAGAAAGAAAGAAAGAAAGAAAGGTTTACCAAATTGACTAGTTAAAAATATTCGATTTGAGTCCATTTCCATACAAAATAGCAAAATTGTTTAATTCATATCTTCGGAACGCCTGAACCGATTTTAATGAGTGAAAAGGCACTTCGGCCTAAAATTTTCCGTAGAATCCGGGAAAAATATTTTCCGGGGGGTACGTCGCTCGGGGGGGAAGTCAAAAAGTTCCTGTATATATGTTCCTTAGTCTACGAAAAAATTTCTTGTGAATTTTTTGGCGTGTAAGACTTGCGTCACGGGCGCATTGCTACCGCGCGCCCATGATAGTCTGCTCCAAATGTACTTACAAATTCTCAAATAAGTTTGTCTGCTTCAAATGCCAAGTGTATAGAATGCGCTGCCATCTATTATCGTTAAGAACTGACCATAACTTTTCATAACTCAATTGAGAAAGTTGAGAATTGAAAACATATAGTACGGTTCCATTTTAATGCAGACTGGCAACTTTCCCAACTCAAACGTTCTCGAAAATATTTTTAAATAGAAAGTTATTGAAAACATATTGATATACCCTTACCCTCATCCACCTTTTTATGAATAAACGAGGATACGTTTTTCTTTCTCACAGTCACAAACTTTCTATTAAAATTTTAATAGGAAATATTCATGTTTTACCGATGATCGATTAATGTAAAAGGGATACAGTTAATTGAAAATTTCCCATTTTATAGGATCCAAAAGGATAAACTCGCAAATTGTTTGCAAAGGTCTGCGTGTCCAATAGAAGACCGTTTTTAATCGAAAACCATTTTCTTGATTGAACAGATTTTTTATTCAGAACAATAAAGTTCGCACAGAATTACAAAGAGTTTAATGTGATCCTTAAGTGAAGAAGTTTCAATCTGTCTCTTCTTCATTCTCAAGATGGTTGCGCAAGTGTGAAACAAACAGAAATTATTATTGGACAAATTACAAGGTGTAATTTTTAAAATTTTAGCTTTCAAGATAAAAGATGCGAAGTGTACCCATGTGAAGTTGCGCTAGGGTTTGTTTAATATATTACGTGTTTTCCAGTCTGATAGAGCGTCTGCAGTTGGTGAAAACTAATTTCATTTAACTCTCATGCATAACTGCACAGCGTGTATATACCGATGTGCGAACGACAACATTTTTTAATGTGAATTTTTCAATACTTATCTTTTTCATCTTCTTGGCTTGGGATCAGTAATAGGCTTGTTTTCTTTCAAAGTTTTTGCTATATTTCGTTGCACTAAGCAAATATCTTCAGGCTATTTGTCTCCTTCCTTATACTTCGTTCAACATATTCAACATTAGTTATTTGGATCATAAGGGACGAAGGTGAAAATTTCAACCGTTTGCGAAATTTGCAGCCCGCGCCGAAGGCAAGGGCAGCAATCGCACAGGTTGAAATTTTTTACGTCGTCACATGTGATTCACACAACTTTTCATTACAGCGAATACGAATCTTGTAATTTTCGAAGCCCAAATAGACGCGAAAATTAAAAAATGCAACTCGAAACGAAAGCTTGCTCATTAATAAATTCAACAAAGGTCAATAATTTATTCATTAGAATTGTTATGATTTAAACATCACTGCAGTAATAGCAGCAACAGCATATAAATAATAATAATAATCTGCCTTACAACCCATGTAGGGTTAGAGGCTAGATCATTATTTACTAGTTTCGCCGTTTGTGGTTCTACTTTTTGAGATCCTTTCATTACCGGAAAGTTTTACTGTGGCAGTGGTAAGCTGTGCGACAAACCCAGTGCCATCTATGGATGTAACTAGGAGCGAAACTAGTAGGAGTAGAATACCGGTTCTCCCAACAATGCCTTTTCCGGTAAGCCGTACGATGGCACTACACTCAACTTCACTTGACTTGAACGATTCAATCAGTTTTGTTTTGTTTACAAATCTAACAATCGGTACAAATCCGTCTGCGGCTTAGTTTCAAACCAACGCACTGGCAACTCAATCTCGTAGTAGCAAGCAGACGTGTTAACCACTGCGCTTTTAAGATGTTAGCAACAGCATATAGAAATTAAAAATTATGATGTTTTACATGCAACGGGAGTTCGGCTCATTGCATGTAATATTAATTTTCATGTCTGCCTTAGCCGGTGGTTTAAGGCATTTTTGCGTGTTGTAGCACTAACTGGCATGAACGTTATTTTTCATGCCGAGCGCCTAAATTACAAGAAAAATTCTGTAATTTATGCCCATATTATGAAAAGTTGAATGTGCACCTGCTTAGTTCGCGAAATTGCTTAAAATCAATCGTCCATAGCACGTACACAAATAACCATTGTGATTCTCATGCGAAATGATCCACATCCAAAACTAATGATACAAATCCAAATATCATGATACACATCCAAAACTAACACATAACAAGAACTACGAGAATATTGCAGTTTTTCCCTACAAAACTAGAAAGACAAAACTAATTTCAAAAAAAGTAATATTTCCTTCGTCAACAATATCATCATCAATTCCGCTTAAAAAATCTTGGTAGCACCGGCGAGATTTGTTACACTTTGATCGAAGTAAACTCAATGAAGTGTCGAAGTTATTTTGTTGTGTCAGTTACTTTCGCACCTCTGTTTAGAGGACCGAAAGTACTTTCGCTTCCCATATCATTCTAAGGCCTACTGAGAGAAGAAGAAAAATATACAAATTTCGTATTCGATGTAATGAAAATAAAACATAGTTGACATTGATTTTTAAATAAATAAATAAATAAATAAATTAATTAACAAAATTGCATTGAACATTTATCACAGTCCGTTTAGTCAACAGCATTTTTCATTTGTGCCTCGGTTTACTTCTTCTTTACATACGTGTCATCCTTATTGTTTTGGATTCTAGATACGAAAAATGTGTCTTTTCATGCTTGCTTAGAGAACCGAAAGTATTTTCGGTCCTCTTACGAGGACCTCAAAGTACTTTCGGTTCTCTTAGCAAGCATGAACAACTCAATACAGCACGCGAAAACGAGAAAGCGTTGTGATGTTATAGTTATTTGGATCACAAGGGACGAAAGTGAAAAATTTCAACCGTGTGCGAAATTTGCAGCCCGCGCCGAAGGCAAGGGCGGCAATCGCACAGGTTGAAATTTTTTACGTCGTCACATGTGATTCACACAACTTTTCATTACAACGAATACGAATCTTGCAATTTTCGAATCCCAAATAGACGCGAAAATTAAAAAATGCAACTCGAAACGAAGGCTTACTCATTAATCAATTCAACTAAGGTCAATAATTTATTCATTGGAATTGTTATGATTTAAACATCACTGCAGTAATAGCAGCAACAGCATGTAGAAATTAAAAATATGATGTTTTTCATGCCGGGCGCCTAAATTACAAGAAAAATTCTGTAATTTATGCCCAATTCATGAAAAATTGTATGTGCATTGTGCACCTGCTTAGTTCGCGAAATTGCCTAAAATCAATCGTCCATAGCATGTACACAAATAAGCATTGTGATGCTCATGCGAAATGATCCACATCCAAAACTCATGATACACATCCAAAACTAAGTGATTCACATAACAAGAACTACGAGAATATTGCAGTTTTTCCTTACAAAACTAGAAAGACAAAACTAATTTAAAAAAAATAACATTTCCTTCTTCAACAATATCATGTTTAATTCCACATAAAAAATCGTGGTAGCACCGGCGCACAGATTTGTTACACTTTGATCGAAGTAAACTCATTGAAGTGTCGAAGTTTTTTTGTTGTGTCAGTTATTTTCGCACCTCTGTTTAGAGGACCGAAAAAATTTTCGTCCCTCTGTTTATTTTCGCACCTCTGTTTAGAGGGCCGAAAATACTTTCGCTTCCCATAGCATTCTAAGGCCTACTGAGAGTTGCATTTATTAATTTTCGCGTCTCATTTGGGAAGAGAAATATACAAGTTTCGTATTCGATGTAATGAAAATGACTATAGACTCCTGTAGACGTATAGAATAGACGGCGAAATTTGCGAATCTTTCGTGGTTAAAGAAGGCGTTCTCTAGGATTGTTGTATCTCTTCGCT
The DNA here is from genome assembly GCA_029228625.1 of Pseudolycoriella hygida. NCBI lineage: Eukaryota > Metazoa > Arthropoda > Insecta > Diptera > Sciaridae > Pseudolycoriella > Pseudolycoriella hygida. Next base: position 133,684,599 of record CM055406.1, read on the forward strand.
TCTGTTCACAATTTTCATGAACAAAATTATCAGGCAGGCAAATTTGCTCAGAAATATTGAGGTGGGTGTGGTAATTACGAAAAACCTGTTATATGGAGACGACCTAACTCTTCGTCAACTACTAACAAAGAATTGCAGGAAGGGATTGACTGCTTGAATCACGTAAGGAATTCGGAAAGAAGGGAAGGAAGATTAAGGCTATGCATTTCGTTGGAGAACTGGTTCACTTTCGCAGATATTGACATTCAACAGCAATTTACAAACAAACGTAAAACGAACAATAAAACACAGAAGATTTTATTTTAGAAAATTCGCCATTTTACATTCAAATTCAAATGAACAGTGTAGATTTCGCCAAAAATAAAGAGCTACAAATTTTATTGTTCAAATATCCCTGAAATGAAGCCACGAACGAAACACAATTTACATAATTTTCACAATTCATTTTAGTCATTTTGGTGCGAGGTGTTCGTATTTTCGAATTCTTCTATGACAGTAGTCAATCATAAAATTTCTGGATTCATTAGGATGCTTTCAGTCCGAGGGGTCGGTAACGTTAATTTCATTCGAACCTGTTTTTGTTTTTCTAGTTTATTTTATTTTTTTTTTTTTTTGTTGAAATACAGTTACGGATCATAAGATTGTGCAACATTTCATTTCACTAGTAAAATTTACTCCTGAAATAAAAAGTTACACAATCTTATGATATTTTTTTTTTTGTATATTTTTGTATATTTTTGTTTTTTTTTCAGTTTTTCTTAGTTTTTTTAGTGTTTGTGTTTTTTTTTTGTTTTTCCTCGTTTCGAACCTGTTTTTTTATCCACCTCTCGTTTCAGTCTGAATATATTATTTTTAGACTCGTGCGAAGAAAAGGGTCTATTGCGTTTACCACGACGTTTGTAACCAGCCGGATCGGGGATCGGTATAACTCGAGTAAAGCTTGACCGATTTCCTTTGAATTTGGTCATTGTCGGGCTAAGAGCCCCTTAGCGAGGACCGTTTAGTGGTTTTTGGTCTTTAATCGAGTAAATCTTTTCCGATTTTCATAAATATTTATTTAATTTTATGGAAGAAATTTGTTTGATTTTGAGCCCTTGAAGTCAGTCAGGGCCCAACGCCTTTTTTCAACAAAAAACGGGTTAATCCGTCTTATCCAATTTTCATAAATCTTTTTTTTTCCTGAATGGTATCGTAAATTGATTTGGTCAATATCGGTCAAAAACTTTCGAAGTAATGGTTGAAGAAGTGGCCGAAATCGTGGTTTTTTGAAGGTTCGAGAAACTTTTGGACTTATATCTCAGCGAAATTAGAATGGAAAACGCTCTTCAAGGTTTTTAATGAAAAATATGGTTCAGGAAAACACGAAAAAATAGTGCAAATCTGTAGTTCGAGCTGTAGGATCTTAGTGTGATCCCAGCTCACGCTACGCGAGCCTCGACGGATTTCTTGATTCGTGAATATTCATTTAGGGGCCATTCATAAATTTTTATTTTGACAATTTTTCGACCCCCCCTAACCCCTGGTCCGGTTTTACCGTAACTCCATTAAAATAACGTCTGATTTCATTACCCAATTAAAAATTTGAGTTCACAAAAAAAAATTGTCTATTGTAGAATGCCATATTTATGTACATTTTTCTTCTAACAAACTGTCAAAGAAACTACAGGAAAATTGTTGGCTAAGTCTGCGTTTCTCTCTCGACAAACAACCAGTTGTAAATTCTTGACAGCAATTTGACAAAACCCCGAATTCTCAACCGGACGCCTAGACCCCCCCCCCCAACCCCTAACGACCAGTCGTCATTTATGAATAACCCCTTAACAATAAGGTTTTTGCAGAGCTGTGCGCGCTTGTGAATTTTATTAGCGCCGCTAGCGCTACCACCATCTGAAAACTAGCTAGTAGCGCTGCTTTTTGGGCCAGCGCTAGTAAATCGCGCTAGGGCTAGCGCTAGTAGTTATTTGGAAAAAAATTGAGCAATTTCTAAAATTTCAACTTCAATTTGTCTACAGGAAGAGAATCACAAGATTGTGCATCTTTCTTATTTTTCTTTTATCTCTTTTTTCACGTATTCGCTTGCATTCTGTGCATGTAAAACTTGGTTTTTCGGTTAAACGAGTTAAAACGAAACGTTGCACAATCTTACGATTCTTCTCCTGTAATTAAATTTTAATCCCACAGTAGTTCTGGAGTTCCAGAGCAATTTCACTTATAATTAAAAAAGAATTACCTTATCGAATTTATTGGTATCATTAATCAGACGAAGTGCATGTTCGTCAGTTTTGATCGGCCAACTTTGCAGTGCTGTATACGTAGGGAGACAGCGCGCACCGACCTTTATTAAAAGCGCCGTAACACATCTTTTGTATGACGTGGTGGATTGTTTGTATCAAAAGTGGTGTGTCACCCGCGCATCTGATCCAAAGTATATAAAAACGGAGGTAATGCTGACCCTCAGTATATCAGACTTTCGACGGAACCCTACTTTGACGTGAGTTTTCTATGACACCAATACTTATATCTAAAACAGGTTGTGCGTATGTGCATCGATATATACATAAATTCACCTCAAAGTAGGGTTCCTTGTGTTTTTGCGGGTTTGCACTACCTTCCGACCCTCCGTGTTTATATGTATACTTTGCATCTATCTTCGCTCTATCTTTCCACGTATGCAGCCTTGCAATTTTTCCGTAATTTTTTTAAGTGAACATTTAAATGCTTTCTAATGATACGAATATCTACTTTGGTCCAAAAGATTTTGATTCTATGTAATGCGTTAAGCCATTTATGTCGTTGTTATATGACAAAAAACTCACTGGTTTCGGCTCGAAATTTCCAGTGCACGTTGGAAAACAGTTTTTGCTCTTGCATCTGATTCTCTCTCCCATACAGACAAGAGAACAGAGCCGTGCAACCAAACTATATTTTGTCTTTTCGGCGCTTTTGCGTATATGTTATTTTAACATTCACATTAACATTAACATTTATTTATTTAACGTCAACTAATACAATACAATAATATAATATATACAAAGTCTATGTTTTAGGTAAGTGAAGACTTTACAAAAAAAATTAATATAATGATATTAATAATTATTAAAAAAAATAATAAAATTAATTAACAAAATGCCTAGCAACTGTGGCGGAGTCATCGTTACAAACCTCATTCCACAACAGGGTGGGTCGTTTCGTTTGCAATGGTCCACCTGAAAAAGAACGATTAGCGATCTAGTCGATTAGACTAGATGATTTGCAACAAGTCGATTTGACATGTGTTCGATTTCAAGAGTCGTGAGACTTTATTTGACTAATCAGTTTCTGATTAGGAAGAGAACCTTTCGGTTCGTGTATGTAAAAATAAATATTATTCATAATATTATGATCTCACCATTACTTTTGTCAGAGTTTTCAGCTAAATAATTGTCTCTCGATCCGCTTTCAGGAAGTCATCATCATCATTAATGTAATCATAATCAGAAAGGGATTAATTGTCAGTAAATATAGAATAATAATAATAAAAATAATAATATTAATAATAGATTAGAAGAAGTTGAGCAACGTATGTACTAAGTCAAATTATATTAGAAAGATGGGATATAATCAACAACTTCATCACAACTTTAACCAGTTCCCAAAAATATTATCTGGTAGATTAAGCAGAGCGGTCCGAAACTTATTATGGGGTAAAGTTGGGTCAGTATTTCTCGCAGCAATGTTGAACAAACGACAGGCATTGCTGAACGGAGAATTATTGATTTTTCTTACAATGATAAAATTTGGATATCTCAAAGAGCGTGTACCTTCATTCAGAGTAATTAGTGATCTTAGGTATGGTGAATTGTACTTATAATTATTGAATGAATAAACGGGATCATCGCGTTAACCCGACTTCTAACTAGCGTCATTAATCCTAGCTGTTCACATCTATAAGTATACGGGGTTAAAACATATGATTCCATTAGGTGTCTATGATCATCACCGACGAGAAACAAAACCATTTGTTTTTGCACACTCTCTATCTTGTTTTTATGAACCTGGTAATTGGGCGACCAGATTATCGATGCAAATTCTAATAGGAAATAAGGAAATTCAGGAAAAATTTAGAACGCGTTAGTGCAAGCGCTAGTAATTTTGCAAAAGTAGCGGCGCTACCCCTAGCGCTAGTAGCAACGCTAGAAATAGCGCCGCTAGGCAAAGCTCTTGTTTTTTGTGCAGTGTTGTAGAGAAAAACTATTGGTCCGAGGCCTCTCCTTAGGGATCTCGGTCTGTTCTAAGATCGACCGTAGTGCAAAAAAAAATTGTGAGATTTTTTTATTAATACTTGTGGGAAATTTTTTATAAAACTCCTTTAAATTGATTTCTCCAATTTTAATTTTATTAAAAATTGTTTTAATAAAGATTTTAAGTTTATTTTATGGGCTTCGTGAATATTTGGAGAAGTTTCTACACCATTGCTTCGGACAGGTTTTTCAATATTGCCCTTTCGGCAATTTCCAATCCTTAAACGTAAATGCATATACTTAAGAGTTAGGGCAATATTTATATAGATACTTTCGAATGTTTTTGGAACATCTATTCTGTTTCCCACATCTAATCTGATGCATACCAATCCCTTGCATATGTTTTCATTTCAATTGAGGTTCCCTATGAATAAAAACAAAACACAGCCAAATGTCTCGTGTCGCCATCTTGACTTAACTGTTTCACCTGTCATTCGGCCAAATACCTCCTGTCCCAGCATTCTCTCAGGTGGATCAATCTACTCGCTACATTGTGGCACTGTATACTTTCGTAGGTTCCGCTTTGGTGTCTGCATAATATTTGAATGACCTTGAAATTTATGCTATGTAGAGATTTCCTCTCTCATTCTTTTTATTAGTACGAGTCATGTGCTTCTAATAAAATGGCTCAAACGTCCACACAAGACCCTGGTGTAGCTGTGTGATGGGTATTATAACATTAACTGTACTTATATCATTTTTCATATTTATCACAAGCAACGAACAGAGAAACGGAAATATATCACAGTCTTCATCAAAGATGAATGAACATTTTATTGTATATCAGCTCTTTAAGCGCACTGTTGTCATAAAAAAGAATGAAAATTTGTTTGAAGTAGCGTCGTAAAGACAGCACACAGCACATACATATGATCCCATCAAGCAGAAACAACTTCCTACATTGACTTGGTCGCATAAGTAGTTATTATGTAATGTTGAAACCTTCATAAGCTCTTCAGCCAGCAGACCTTTATTCATTGTTGTGAAACATGAGTAGCACGATATATATTGTGTACGTAATGTACTGTACATACAATTTCACGTTGTGTTTTCTAACTTAGCGATGGACGGCCATTTTTTTGTAGATTCGGTATCTAGTACTTCGTACGGGTCCAAAAATTCACGCACTAGCACCACTATATGCAAAAGCTCATGAAGCGGTCAATCACATAGCGTGTAACAGTATCAGCGATGTAAAATAAGTGACATTAATTAATTGACTTGACGAAAACAGATTCATAGGAATTAGATGTAATGTCCCAGCCGACGTTCTTGCCAGTCACATTTGTAACCAATACAACATCTTATGAGGCTCATAACTATAGTCATATTTAATTCATCGTTGTTGGATGATCGTCATGCAACGCTTCAAGTGACTCTACTGATCTGCCATAATTTTAATACGAAATTAAGTGCGAAAGAGAAAAAACACTCTGTTGCCACAACATTTAAAAGATCTGACATCACCGACAACCAGCGAATTTGATGTTGTCTGGTAAAGTTCCGGTAAAAACCTCCAAATTTTGTTCGATTGTACGGAGCGTCGCTGTGTGCATTAGCCTTCTCATATCAGATTGAGTTCTTTTTTCAGCTTGTGGAGATGTTTTTCTGGTAGATAATCGACTCTAGATCAATCTTTACGAAGATTAATTTTCGAAAAATGGTTTTTAGGCAGCCGCGGATGACTTGTTCTTCTATTTAAAAGCGTTAGTTAGAAAGAGACAGATATAGTTGATCTCTTTCTAACCAACAACGCTTTGAAATAGAAGAACAAAAGTCATCCGCGGCTGCCTAGACAGCATTTTTTCGAGAAATGATCATCTTAAATGTTGATCTAGGCCTTCGATTATCTACCAGAAAAACAACTCCAAGCCTAAAAAAATAACTCAATCTGAAATGTGCAATTTATAAAGGAAGAAGGAGAGATTCAGCCTATTGCAGTCATGTTCTCCGGTACGAAGTGACATGTCATCTCGTTTTGCTCCGAAACGAGTTGGGTTTGGAATAACAAGCGGATGTGAAGCAGCTTGTCACGCTACTAGAACGTTTATTAAAAATAATCGAAAGAAGAAGAAAGTGATCTTAAAAATCGACTTTACAAACGCCTTCAACGAAATCGATCGCAGCAACTTCCTAATTAAACTTAGCCATCTACCCATTCTTATATCAGTGCTACTCGCAATCAACGGCGCTGGTTTTTGGAGAAGATACGATTTGGTCTCAGAATGGAGCTCAACAAGGAGATCCATGTGGACCATTAACTTTGCTTATCAATACATGATTGTGGTGCAGGACTACACTCAGAGTTTGTATCATTTTATTTGGAGGGCGGTACACTGGGAGGCATTTACGACAGCGTCTTTGCAGACTTCCGCAAGATACACGAACGGAAAAGTGAAAACCGACAAGTTCCTGATCTAGCATACGAATTTACCATACAAATCAGAAACTTTTCGGTTTTCACTTTTCCCTTCCTGTAATAGAGGAATGTGGTAAAATCGGATTACATATAAACAAAGCAAAAGGTGAGTTTTTTTTTGGGCAGAAACGGACCAAGACATGGTGACTCAATTCGACAAAATTTCTCCAGGAATCAGATTGGTGGACAAATTGAACTTATTGGGCGCACCGATTACGGAAGATTCTTTTGACGGAATTTACACCAAAAAGGCGGACAACATGAAAGTGTTGTGTGATAGACTGGATAGACTTATTGAATTAGACCACATCGCCTTTTACATACTGAAGAATTGCTTCGCCGTACCATGTTGAGAACTTCACCTGCTTGGAAACATTTCATCATGTATGGAATGAATCGACCTAAGCATCAAATCGACGTTAGAAGTTGTCACGAATATCGAATTGCATCATCAAATATGTTTCGGAACATCACTGCCAACAAATTGTGGAGGTTTAGGAATTCGGAGAATACAGGATATAGCTTTACCAGCATTTTTGTCATCGATAAAGAGTGTACTTCCACTTGTCAGTATAATGGGTATAATGTTAAACTCACCTACACTACAAGTGGACGAAGTAATGGATTATCAGGACGGCCTAAGTACATGGGAGAGATTGAACCCAGACGTCAGTGTTTCAGAAACACCGGCTCTTCAGCGTCAGTGGGACGGAGTAAACATCGAGCGATTATCGAATGAAATACAATCAGAAGGACCGTCTAACAAAGCATGAATTCTAGCGTTACGGAAATCTGAATTCAATGCCTGGCTTCATGCACTACCATCAAGGGCAATTGGTATCTCGCTAAACAACAATGTGTTTCGCATAAGCGTGGGACTACGATCAGTATTGAACATTTGTACTCCACACAAATGTGTTTGTGGCAGCGTGGTTGATTCGAAAGGAGCCCAGGGACTCAGTTGCAAGAAAAGTGCTGGCAGATTCTCAAGAATGGAATGAAATCATCCACAGAACGTTGTCATTAGCAGATATTCCGTCGAAACTAGAATCCGTTGGCTTAAGCCGCGCAGTTGATAAGCGAGTGGATATAATGGCAATAATACCGTGGACACGAGGACAAACACTCATTTAGGACGGGACGTGTAGTGATACTTTGGCTCTTAGCAACACCAGACTCAGTGTTAAAGAATCTGGCAAAGTAGCCGAAGACAAAGCGAAATGGAAGGAACATAAGTATAAAAGCTTGATCGAACAAAACTATTTCGCAGTGGAGACAATGGGGCCGTGGTGCGGCGAGGCAAAAAGATTTGTTAATGAATTGAGTAAAATTATTTCTATTAAAACGAACGAACCGAGGACGAAAATATTTATCAAACAAAGAATTAGTATAGCGGTACAAAAAGCCAATGGGAACATTTGAAATATTCTAGAAGATGGAGGAGATTTTCTATAAAAACTAAAAAAACTATTTACTATTAAAACGACTCATGACTCATGCTGAAAATAAATCTTGACTTTCTGAATAAGTAAAAAATAATGCAAAAATTGATATACAAATTGGTTGTCTCTTTCACAATTAGTTTCTTATGCAAATTAGGGCAGCGATGAGGTCCGTGTCTGACTGCAGGAGTCATCGAAAATATTTGGTAGCTGATACTTGATAATTTAAAATAAATTTTATTGATACGGAGATGTTTACTAACCAACAAATGACGATCGATCGACGAAATTATTTGTTTGATTCTTGGTAGTTGATAATTCAATTGCAAAACGAAATTTATTTACTCACTAGACTAAAGTACGCCTGTGAACAGCACGTGAAGAAATGAATGAAACTCATAGTTGAAAGTGAATTCTTGCCAAATTTAATCCGTTCGCTATGAAACGGTCGATTTAAATGACTAGGCTCTTACCTAATTTAGTTTCGTTTTTTGATTTATTTTGGAAAAAATTCAAAATGACTTCGCAACCAAAAACAACTGCAGCTACAAAATAACCGCATAAACAAACTCGGAATAAACCAACGACATCATTCAGTGCAAGCAACTTGCTCGATATTTTTGGTTGATTTCTTTTCTCTTTAAAATGTAAATATGCGTGCGTGATGTAGCCATTAGTTAGTAACTTGTAGATAACTTCATTAAACACTTCGGTGAAGTATGAATTTTTTCGTAGTATCATCGTTACGGATATCTGATAGATGGTTTCTTGAATCGCAATCATCTTTCCACGAAAATGATCTCTGGTGGTAATAATTGCGATTTTGGTCTCCCAATCGTGTGGTATATGTTTTAACAGAAGGCGCTCATTTTCCATTGGAATAACAGTTGCTCTAAACGGTGCAACTGCTTACATTTTTTATTCGAATGAAATGCTTGTTTACTCTCTTACCTAGACTTAATATGAGGTACACTGTCCAATACAAAGCGTAATGGTTCCACTAACTGAAAGGTGAAATCCTCTTCAATCAGTTCACTCACTCTCAATACAGCAGAGACGTTAAGTTTCAGTGTCATAAAATGAAACAAAGAACTTTGATAAGAGCTCCGTAAAGTCAGCGCATAAAAGAACATTCCGATCACAAAAAATTTCGAAAGCAATTTCACCGGACAATGAATTATGCTAAATCCAAGGTATATTCTAACAAAATCAAGGACGTTGATGTAATCCAAGTGTCGATTCAAAGACAATGTCTTAATGGGAATTTGAATCAGGATCTTACAGGCCACTATGAACAGTACGGTGTACCACACTTCTTTTCGGAATGGCCACAGTGTTTTCTCCAACGATGTAATTGGTCGACCCGACGGTATAAGGACGCACATATAGGAGGTGTAATAACTCCGGGTGAAATCGAAATAGTCCCCGTCCAAATGTCGATAAAAAAAAGATCCAAATGTCACGTTCGCTTTGTTCTTTTGAATCTGAAATTTGAAGCATCGGTAAGAAAAAAAAAGAAGTTTTTCATAAGAAGAGGAGAGGGCCTGCAACTTTGGACGCTTCATACGAAGATGTGGGTAAATTAACTTCGACTTATTTTTCAGAAAGAATTTAAATTCCGGAAAGAACTGACGAATGCCAAAAAAGAAGTCTTCAAATTTCGGGATAAAATAGGACAGACAATTGCAATATTAAATATCACAAAAGAATTTTACGAAAATTTATATACGTCAGCTCGACCAATACCAACGTCAGCGACCGAAGAAACCCGCCAGACCAGACCAACAATAATGAATGTAGGATCAGAAGACTTGCCAGACATAACGATGGAAGAAGTGAAGGCAGCAATAACTGAAATGAAAAATAAAAAATCTCCTGGTGTACCAATCGAAGCCATCAAAATCGGCGGTGATATGTTGTTGAGTGCAAATTAGGTATACTCCCGGAAGCATAGTAAAATGCAGTAATTATGTTGGTACACAGGAAAGCAGACGTCACAAAGCTGGAAAACTATCGTTCCATCAGCCTTTTGGCAGTGCTATACAAGTTATTCATGAAAATTAATGCGAAAACGAACACGAATAAATTAGACTTCTATCAACCCGTTGAACAAGCTTGATTCAGATTCGATTTTAGCACGAACGATCACTTATATGTGATGAGAACTTTGATCGAGAATTGTAACGAATATAAGATTGGTATAGTGCTAATCTTCATTGATTTTAAAAAAGAATTTGATTCGTTCGAAACTTGGTCAATATTGGAGTCATTAGACGGATGCGGAGAGGACTCGATGTATTCTAGTACAATCCGATATGTATATGGCTAAATTAGTTTTTAGAAAAATGCAACGTGGACAGCCACGTAAACTCGGTTTCTGTTACAGACAGAGCTTTATTATCTTCTAAAAAGTTGTAGGGCATGTGAAAATTATGAGGAAACGCTGTATTTATCATTTTCGTAGGTTTTATGCTTCGTAAGATATCTTAAATTATGTTAAAAGAATGAAACGTAGACAGCATGAAACTAGCCATATACGAAAATGCTATGTCAAGCATAAAATTACACGGAACACGGCCAAGTTCAAAATAGGACATCAATTCTAGAAAGCGTTTTCAAGAAATTGGACTGGAGTAAGGAAAAGACAAGCAAAGTAGGACTTAAGACGAACTTGACAAAAACGAAAACCACGACGAATATTGACGACAGAGACATCAAGATTAGAGACACAGTATTGAAAGGTTTAGCATTTATTTTCAATTAGGTCTAGACAACCAAACGCCATGGGCGACATTCGGGAAACTCAGGCTCATCTTCAAAAGCCTCAAACACAAAGTATTTGATTCGTGTGTCCTGCCATTGCTCACTTATGGGGCGGAAACTCTAACACTAACTAAAGCATCTGAAAACAAATCACGAGTTACGCAAAGAGCCATGGAAGTTTCGTTGAGAAACAAAATGACAAATCGACGGTTTCGACAAAAAATGAAAGTCGTTCACCAAAAAAAAAAAAAGATTTTGTATGTTGTGGACGGCTGGAAAACGATACTTTTCTGTGTTCTTTTAGGAGACGGTAACGAATATTTCGCAGAACATGTTCGTTATTTTAGATATTTTGTAAAAATCCGAAAATTGTCCCAATGTTTTGACTGTTGGCAAAATGTACAAATATGCTGTTTGTAAGTTTGTGTTTGATTCTACTAGGGGTCTATGTCACCACACTGTGGGATTTCGTAGGCTTGGACATCGAGGTTGTTGTATGTGCCATTCTCACGAACTGCTTCGGGTAAACGTAGAGTGACCGTTGTGGGGCAAACTTGCTCAACTCGTTGCCTTCGGGTGTGTGCTTACCACTAACACAAGCTCAATTTTGTCGTTCATTAAAGTTAATACTGTTACAGAAGAAAGAGTAAATCTAATGCAGAGTGGCGGTTGGATGTATCCCGTTTACTGTGTGCTTACATACTGTAAGTATATGGTGAATGGACTGCATCTGGTTGCCATTCGGCTATCTTGTAGTTGTGACCTGATTGAAAGATGATGGTCGACGTAAATAGAGGATTACTCTGCAACTTGTGTTTGAGTACTTCCTTTTCTCACTAAACATGCACAATCAACAATCGGATGTGAATTTTCGTTTCAATTTTAAAAATATAAAACGGGAATATTTCGATATGTCGTAGAACCCTTTTTTGCTCAAAATTAAGTTCTTCATAAACATAAAATGTTGATGTTCCTGGCTCATTGAGGCAATATTCTAGTTTATCTGATTATTGCAGACAACTAACACTGGCAATTTCTTTCACAGACTATATTCCTAGGTTTTTCCTAATATCCTCGATCCTGATTTGATTATCTTAGCGCTTAAGGGCTGGGAGGAGAATTACTTTTCCTCTGGTCGGTTCCAACACCAAAAATTGTTTTCTATAATGTTGCTAGGAGCACATCTCATAGATGGCACTGGGTTTGTCGCACAGCTTGCCACTGGCACAGTAAAAACTTTCCGGTAATGAAAAGACCTCAAACAGTAAGAACCACAAACAGCGAAACTAGTAAATAATGAAATAACGACCCGCCTTCATGGGTTGTTAAGGCAGATTATTATTATGACCATACAGAGACTCAAGTCGACCCTAACCCGAGAAGGAAACGACACCACTAACTAAAGTAATGATTTCCCGTGATTAACTGCGACTGCTCGATGACTAGTTAAGTTTAGGCCCTCTGAAATCTAGTGAATCACTGTTGATCATGGTTAATCACTGTTAATCTGGTTTATCAAAGAAGTCGTTTCCCCCTCGCCTTAACCCAAAAATGTCTATCTATGTAGATAAAATTGAGGAAAACTTTTTTTCCATAGAAATATGCGTTCTGGTTTTCAATATTGCCCTTTTGCAATGTAATTTAATAAGGACTTGATCAGTAATTTAACAAAATTTCAAAACGACACTCTTCTTACATCGATATTCCTCGACGAGGACGTAGTCTTTATAGGGAATCGCACCGTTCTACGTAGCTTATTTTTTGTGTGCAAATTTCTTGAAAGATTAGAGTAAAATGTAGTTATTTAGAGGTGCAGTCATTAAAATTTGGCTAAGTACATAGAATTTTAGTTTGTTATCAAAAAACCTACCAATTCAAAGGCTCCGGTGAATGTATTATTTTCATACATACTTCCCCATTTCAGACGTGGAACTATGATTTCAATGCTCAAATTGAGTATTTCTGCCATTTTATTAAATAAAGATCCTTCGAATCCCAACAAATTTTGCTTTCCATTTTTATCTGTAACCAGACTCACATATGGTGGCGTGTTGAAAGTAGCTACAACGATTGTACAATTGTAAAAGTTTTGAAGCTTATTTGGGAAATGTGGCTTCTCGTAAAGGAATACTTCTTTCTCGAAAACGTTATGTAACTCTAAATTACATTTGGAACATAGTTGGGGTCTGTACGGATAGTAAGTGAACATAAAAACTTGTTCAGAATTAGATGGATTCGGAATTAGTAAATTAACATTCACTATGTAATCGTAAAAGAACTGATTCAAAATTTCTTGTGCCAACTTAATGTATTCCATGTAGATGTTATTGACAACCACTAAAATTTTCCCGTTGAATGTCCCATTTAGAATTTGATTTGCGACAACACTGTAATCGAGCACCTGAGCTTCGTCTTCTTTGTAGTATACTAACTGATAAAATATTTACCGGAATCCATTCAAATCATCCAATACAAGAATAATGAATCGTTTTCTCTCGTGCATATCATGTGCAACGTGGAACGTACTTATATTCCTATCATTAGTTGAAATTATTGACATTCCATTAGCCACCCCAAGAGCGATGTCATTTATTATGTCGTTGTGCTGTCGATAACTTTTCCGACTGCTTGATGTTGAGATGCTGATGCACGTTAAAAAACATCCACTGTCCACACTTTCTACGACTTTAATTACAGATCTTGACAAAATATCTACTAATGTTCCGCTTCGATGATGCCTGATTGCCCCATTGTTTATGACGAACAATTGAAGCAGCACAAATACTGTGTATTTAGTTATTATCATTGTGCCGTGTCAAGTGTAGCGAATGGCAGCACCTAAGGAACTTTAATAGTTTTTATACTGACTGAAAATATGACAGAAAAAAGTAATTTTATTTATGTGTTTGATGTTATCTCTTAGTCGAAGATCCAATAAATTGAATTGATTGTAGAGTTGACTGAAAGGATTTGAGGATGTTATAGAATTGAATAACGGAGTGATTTGTTGTCACGCATTAGATCTATTTGTTTGCTTTCATTTTCGTTTCATTTGATTTATTTCACGTCGTGGGGTTGTTCATAAAGAAAGTGACCTGATTTGTAAGAGCTATGAGGGCTAAATGAACTTCAACAAAGTCAGGCGAGTGAAAGGGGATGTAGAACAAGATGGTCCTTTACAAATCAATTCTTTGGTTTCATTTCACATATTGATTCATCTCAACGATAGACATGATGTTTTCTTTAGTTTTCAACTGTAAAAAAAATTTGTTTGGTAAAAAATCCAAGCTATTTAGAAGGCATGCAAGGTATTTAGAAATCCAAGGATAGACGTTCGTAGGCATGGGCGATAGTAATTTTGACTATCGATAATTATGTATTATCGATAAACTTTTTTCATTTAAAATAATCAAAAAATACTTTATCTTATCATATCTTATCTAATAATTTTGATAATTATCGAATTTTGATAGTTATCGAAAAAAATATTGATATTTCGGTAAATCAAAAAAAAAATACAAACTTGAAACTGTCATTTTCATTACACCAACTACGAATATTGTCATTTTCGCTTCCCAAATGGTAACCGAAAATGAAAAATTTCAACTCTTGATTGGTAAGGGAACCGAAAATATTTTCGGTTCTCTAAATGGGAGCCGAAAATAACAGAGAACCGAAAATACTTTTTTTCGGTTCTCTAAATTCAATTTAATTTGGTCTAACTTTGAGTTTCAGTTAGAAAAACTGCAGAAACATTTATAGAGTTGTATGTCTAATTGAAAGGGCTATATCAAAGTACACTTTCAATTGAATTTATTCCAAAATGATAATTCTTAAAGGCATATCGCAGAAATTTTTATTTATAAGAACAACAATTCAGAAACGATATGATTTTTTAGAATAAGTAATAATAGGCTATCGAAAAGCATTTGGAAGTACAGATCCCGAGTGTTAGGCTAAGTGGTAGACCAAGGAGAAGGTTCATAGATTCAATTAAATTAGATGTCGAAGTTAGGGGACTTTCGATGAGCGAACAAACCATCTCCTTTTCAATTCAGAGAATTTTTTGTTGAGTAAACCCAACTGTGGAAAATCATTGGATACTTTACAAATCTCTACGGATTAAAGCCTACAAACGTGGAATCAATCGTTCGATGCAATTCATTAAATATTACTTCTACTATGAACGTATAAACTCTTAATTGATTTATTTTGTCATAGACATGATGCTTAGACATTAACGCATCTAGAACGGTTGCGTTATGGAGTTCATTAGAAGAGATCAACATTTTAGCAGCAGTAATCATTTCGGTGACAGTTCGATAGTCCAATAAATACTTCTAACCGAGACAAATACATACGTCAACAGTTTGACCATCACGACCATCAGCATATGTAAAGTTGCATGACCTGACTGAATATTGGCACTAGATGCCGAAATGTTGATCTCTTCTAATTATCTCCATGAAGTGTTAATGTCTGAGCGTCATGCCAATGACAAAATAATTCAAATAAGAGCTTACACGTTCATAGTAAAAGTAAGACGTAATGAGTTGCATCGTACGATGGCGGGCGATGGAAGAAAATGGAGGACGATAGCTCATCATTCTGGGGTTTCTACAGAAAGACCTCACATCGAAAAGTACTAATGGTTTATAAAGTTTGATGATTATGATGCTGACTAAGACCTCTATAAGAAAATTTGCTTTTGTTTTTCTAGTTTGGGAAGCGAAAATGACAATATTCGCAGTTTTTGTAATGAAAAATTACGTGAATCAGAAGGGACGACGTAAAAATTTCAACCTGTGCGATTGCAGCCCTTGCCTTCGGCGCGGGCAGCAACTCTCGCACACTGTTGAAATTTTTACTTTTCGTCCCTTATGACCCAAATAACTATTGTAAATAACTATCTAATATCTATAATACGCAACAGATCATAATATTTGTTCTTAGATTTTTCCCTTGATTCGAATAAGAAAAATTTCAGTTCATCGAAATTTTTAACTCTTTTGCATACTATTGTTTCAAAGCCAGCTCGTTTTGTGAAAAATCTTTTGCTATGTTACATTGCAATAATTTCTAGTTTTTTGAAACTGACAACAGTACCAAAAAATACATTGAGACCCGAAAATATAAAGTAACCCGAAGAGTGTGCTCGATTACCAGAAAAAACTTATTAAGTTTGTGAATTTTTTCTAGACCTCTCAGTGTTGGAAGTCTATCGAAATATTTTGTATGTTCAAGCGAACCAAAAAAGTCACATTTGCTCACCAGATGGAGCACCGAAACATCAATATTTTAGAATACTTTTTTATCCACTTATGTATTTCGACTTATCTTTTTTCCACACTTTTTAGAATAGAATAGCATGTATGACTTGGACCAAAAAGATATGATTTTGATCACGGTCGGTGTTGAAAACGTCCTCGAGTTAATCTTGATCGATTTTCAATTTTTTTTCCCCTGATAGGTAGTCGAAATAGTAAAGTCGAGCTAGAGTTTAGCATTTTTGGACCAAGGGCTGCCGAGCTATTCACCAACGCCAAGAACATTACAATATACTAATTACTTCCATGACTATAGAATTTTCAATTATCGAATTTCGATAATTATCAACTTATTGATAATGATTTGATTTATCAAATATCGATTATTTCTTTCGATTGATAATATCGATAATTTTAAGTGACTCTCATGCCTAGACCTTCTTTGTTCCGTAGCGCATTTAGGGAAAACCTGAGACCCTAAGTAGAGGCCTTGTACCGCATTTTTCACACCATTTGAAAAGAAAAATTTCTATAAAGAATTTTCCAAAAAACATTTCGACCGACCTAGGATTGTATATAAAAAAAACAAATTTTGCGGGAAACAATATATGAAAATAGTTGTAGAAATAGTTTTGAAATGCTGATTTTTTCAGCATCAGTCCTATAAAGAAAATATCTCTATAATAGCATATATTAGTATGTTATAATACAAGGGGAATAACTGCGTAATTATAGTCGAGGTGGGGTGAAATTTCAAAGGGCGTCAAAACAACACACGCTTCATTCTCAGTTATTCGTATTGTTTCAGTGTAGCTTACGTCATCATTAAAGAACCGGGTTATAATAGCGTCATTACAACCCTACTTTTAACAAGAAAGTCGACTATAATAAGCCGATTATAGCCCCATTATTAGTGCAATAATTGGCTTATTATAGGCTCGAATGTGATAAAAAATATTCTTCTACACAAATCACTGCATACAAAAATCAACGCAATAAAAGTTTGATCTAGCACCTACTCATATTGTGTTGTACGTTCAGTTCATTCATTCGAGTAGTTGTACTGAAAAGTTGATGTATTACACTCGAGCTTCATACGCTCCAGGTCTGGGGCTGAAATGAATGGTTAAATGCATAAAAGGGGTCATGTCCATTCATCATGAAACAAACATTTCCGCACTTAAGAAAGTAAGGAAGTGCGTCGTATTGTGACATTCGATTGCACAAGAGGTATTCTCACCTCGAACCTCCGTTGTGTAATGGCTTACTTTCAAGTAATCCTGTGTAATCTACTAATTTTCACCACACCATCTGAAAATTATTGTTACTATCGGATAACCCTTGTAAGACAGATTTACCTGTCCCAGGATTACATTGGCAGACAAAATTGCAATTTTACTGTCTTGCCGTTGAATAAAAACTTCGTTATTTCTTAATGACTGACCAGATGTTCTTGTTTCCATCTCTTTGCTGACGACTAGTAACTGTGTAGTTCTAACAGGTGTAACATCTGCGTTACCTGGTCTGTTTTTAAATGGCTTTCTACTATTGTCTTTGAATGTTACGAAGTCTTCCTCTTGTGAATTATTTGATTTAATTAAATTATTTCCATTCATGCACATTAATCAACAGAAAGCGTTGTAACCAGTGATGTATACAATTTGAGTTGTTGTTTAGAGGAAGATTTTAATAAAAAAAATTGTCAAACCGACCTTCACAGTTATTGTTTTGATACCTACCTCAAATGAACGAAATATGCCTAACATTGAATAATTGTGTGATGTGCTATACCAATTGAATTGAATTGTACATTTTTAATTTTTGTTTTTTAATCTCCACACCGTACACTGATGCTCTCTCGGCTTGTGGTAATTTTTGTTGATTTGGTATTATTTGCCTATGGTTCTCCCCTCCGTTCCGAAAGTTTGGACATGAATCGCAATCGAAAGTTTTACAAATTGGTCATTTACTGAAAGTAAAGCAAAGTCAAAGTCTCAGAATATAAGACAAATTAATATCTGACGGTTAGGGAAAAATTTTTGAAATATAATGTTTTCTAGAATTTTGTATGGCTTTGAAAGATCAGATTTGTTGACAATGCATTAATGGAAATTTTAGTTAACGTTATCGACGCCTCATATAAGATGCAAATATCTCATGCTTTAATTTTTTAAGAAGGAAGCGTTTACTTTTAATAGTCACCATATTACAATAATGTTTAAGTAGATTGGTTTGCCAACAAAGAGACACAGAGCAAAGAGAGTCGAACATATCTAAGTAAATGTTGCCTTAACTCTTTTAATTGATAATTGTCGAAGGGGCAAAATTTCTTTATTGTAAATCAGACTTTATAGGAAAAATAAATGTGGAAACATTGGGCACATTGGCGTTGACGACGATTTAAAGAACAAAAATTGAAAAAAGTGAAGTTTTCGATTTAATCGACGATTTTCTTTCAAAAATAAAAAAAAAAAATGGCGTTTTTGAGGCCAAACGATATTTTTTGTGGGGTTACGGAATCAACTTGAGAAATTTTTCTTTCGGAAGTACCTAACAAAGCACTCTTGATCTTCTGTGTTCACAGTTCTAGACCACAAGGAAGCGATTTGGTGCCAAGAAAAAGAAGTATTTGTATTAAAGTAATCCCCATAACTCTATTTTGACGCACTTGGTATTTGATTTCTTCATAAACAATTGCAGATGTGATATCACCTTCTGAAGCCATCATCATACAGAAAGCGAACATTCGCTTAACTATCGCATTCACTCCAATAGAAAGAATGAGTGAAAAAAGGACAAAATGCAATCGAAAACGAATTGTAGAATTCTAATTATTTTTGATATTTCAACCCATTTTTAATTTTTATGGAAAACAAATTACATGAATTTCAAACATCAAATGCGGGGTAGAACAGATAGAGAGTTTATAGCCACAAATTTTGAGGAAAGGTGCACTTCACCTACCGCTTGTATGGAAAACAAGTCCACACCTTCTTTCTGAGCGTAGCGTCGTTATTTGGGGATATCCTCTCAAGCTTTTCTAATTTCAATGAATGTTTTAATGACAAATAGTTGTTAGACTGATTAAGAAATATATCGTGGCACAATTTTGTAATACAATTATCACCTCTGCAAGGGAGGAGATACGAAATGAAATTCGATATTGCTATTGCGTAACTTTCAAATATGTATACATTTATTATAAATTTATTAGAAACTCAGTAAAAGTCCTTTGAGTTTCATGTGTTTTAATCAAGAAGATTGATGACAAACTACGTCTTTGAATTATAGAAATCATACAAAATATCGGTTTGAAATGAGTAATGAGGAATTGGAATTACAAACGATTGATGAGAAAAAGGGAGAGAAAGTTTCGCTTTTATTTAATTTAGCTATCTCTTGACAGGTCATTTATTTTTTGAGTAAATAGAGAAAATTGAACCTATGTTGAATTTTGCTTGAAAAGTGCAGTGTGATTTGGGTGGAGCATAAGGAATGGATATGATTATACCCCGTCGGCCTACGGTAAAACGTCGTTTGATTGACTTCCATAATGATGGTAGTAGTAAGATTTTCACACCATTATAATCGATGAAAATGGCTTCCTTTCGTGATTGAATTTTAAAATTAAAATTGAAAAGAAATTGGAAAATGAATATCAAAAGAGTGAACGGAAGAAAAACTGAATTTTTTTAATCAAGATGTTTCCTTCTACATTTCAGATCAATAACAGACTTGAATTTACAAACATCGAAACGAATTCCGTCGCCATCGTCACAAAATGTTTCTTTTAGTCATCATTCTTCACCTGCCCGAACATCAAGAATGCATCATCCGCATCACGTAACAATAAACGAATCAAAATTACCATTATCCGTATCGTCGCATCACCAACTTGTAGCTCTATCGTCAACTGCACCATCACCAGCGACCGGCTCGTTGCACACGGCACACACTGGTCCAAGTGGTCATTTAGCACTTTTGTATCATTCTTCATCTACCCATCATCACTTGCATCCAATATTGCCAATAGCGAGACGGCCATCACGTTTACCCGAGACAATTTATGTTACGAGGCCCCGAGAAATTAGAGCGTAAGTGTTTTCACCCGATTTAAAGAAGATTATCAAGGATTTTGAAGTATCAACGTTCAGGGATCTGCGGGAATTGCATTTTCAGCTGTTTTAAACGAATGTTAAATCGTGTAAAATGAATTGTCGAAATCACAAACCAACACGCACGGATGACAATCACTAATGCTGGTTCAAAACTCTTACAAATTGCTATAGAAATCAATCGTAATCCCAAACATAACCAAAGACCCGTACGTATCAGAACAGATGTGACAAACAGAATAGATGTGGCAAAGTGACTCGAACGTACCTAAATATACAAACAAGCAAACAATCCAACGTTTTCTGTTCTTTTATAACTGTAAGAATGGAAGTGGCCATATACCAGAATAGGGCCATATTTCCCCAAAACCCTGAAACACGTGTTCGCTTAAATTTAATTCTCTACAACTTCGCCTTTGGAACAACCTTTCTAACTATCATA
>CM055406.1:133705826-133787237 GCA_029228625.1 Pseudolycoriella hygida
CTTTCTAAGTCTCACAGTTCTGGAGATCCGGGTCATCCTGCCCAATTATGGAAGTGGCCATATACCAGGATTGGGCCATATTTCCCCAATACCCTGAAACACGTTTTTGCTTAAATTTAATTCTCTACAACTTTGCCTTTGACAGTAAATATCCATATTGCAAAGTAAAGGAAATATAGACGAAAAACTGTTTTCGTATATGGCCAAGAATCTCAATTTCGTCCATTCCATTGGTCCCAGTGCCCAGACCCCTGAACCGATTCCCACAAATTTTTTTCCCAGCTTTGTGACATCAAATGCTTTCATTTGAGACCAAAATGAGAAATTTCCGAGCTATACTTGCTGAGATATTTGCGAAAAAGCCTCACCGACCCTCGAAAAACCATGTTTTTGGTCACTTCCTCGACCATATCTCCGGAACCACTTGATCAATTTTGCTCATCTTCGAACTTGAATCAGGGGAAAAAATTTAGGCTGATCGGTTGAGCCGTTTGGAAAAAAAGTGGAGACGGACAGACAGACATCTTTTTTATTGCTGATTCGTCATCTCTAGACGATAATAGATGCATCCCCCCCCCTCCCACCTCGATCTACCCCATGTTACAATAAAATTGTTTGTAGTAAACGTATAGGACCTTTGTACTTCGTACGGGTCCAAACATTAGGAAATAACCTTGAAACCTTCAATTGTCAAAATATGTTTTACCATCATCTACTGATTTATTTGTTGTTTCGGGGGTATGCTCGACACAAGTGGAGTGTTTCACGGTTATTTCCAAAATTTTGGGAAAACGACTGATTATAGCACTTTTTAGACCCGTACGAAGAACGAAGTTCTTCAAAAAGGGGTCTTATGCGTTTACCACGACGTTTGTAACCACCCCAATTTCGACCGGGGAGTAGGGGGCGAGCATCGATCATGGTCCTTAGTTCTTAACTCAAAGTAATACTCAACCCATTTTCAAAAACTTTTTTTACCTGAAAGGTAATAAAAATATCTTTTATGGGATTGAATCTGGGCACTGTCGGCGCAAGGGCCGCCGAGCTTGGGCCGTTTAAGTGTTTTTGGTCTTTTGCACATAACTCGAGTGAGTCTTTTCCAATTTTCATAATTTTTTTTTTGTTTTTCAAATATCTGGGCATGACCGACAATTTATGGAAGAAACTTTTCTAAATTTGAGTCCTTGGACTTAGCTAGGGCACTAAAAACGAATCTCTGCTAGAGCCATACATGTTCTTTGTACATAACTCGAGTAAATCTTTTCCGATTTTCATGACTGTTTTTTAATCGACAGGTCTATGAAAGCCCAACAATTTGTAGAAGAATTTTTTTTGATATGGGGGCCTACAATATAGCTAGGGCACTAAAAACGAGTTTCTGCTAGCGCTCTACATGTTTTTTGAACATAACTCGAGTAAATCTCTTCCGATTTAAATTTTTTTTATCGAAAGATCTAGGACTGTCTCCCGTTTTATGGAAGAAAATTTTTTGATTAGAACCCCTTGGACTCAGTCAGGACCCTAAAACTGAGTTTCTACTAGGGCCCAACGTGTTTGCCTACATAAGTTGGATGAATCCTAACTGATTTTGTTGATTCTTTTTCTATTTGAGAGGTACCGAGTTATATTCAAAAACAAATTTGGACCCGGTGCCTGTGCATAGGGCTGAAGTGGGCCTCAAGTCTATCCTAAGGTCGGCCCTAACCAAAAAAATGGTTTTTCACTATGTTATAGAGAAAATGGAGGGAAATATTCTTGTCTATGTAAGTATTTGTCCAAAGCCTCTACTGAGGACCCTAGGTCGGCCCTAGACAAAAAAATGGTGTTATGCTATGTTGTAGAAAAAATTGAGATGAACATTTTTGTCTGTTTGGGGGTCTATTTTGTACTTTCGGAAAGCCTTTTTTACACCGTTTCTTTGGACGGGTTTTTCAATGTGGCAATTTCCAATGCAATTTAATGTGGACGTAATTTCATACACTTTCAGAGTTCCTTTCAGAGACCTTGAAGTCTACCTAAATTTGATATAAAAACTAAAAATATTCTTATTTGACGAGAGAATTAAACTTCAGTATATATTCAAACTTCCACAAAAGCAAACATTTTCTGATAAAGCTAATTTTATCTAAATATAATTTCATTAAGGCTTCAAGATGAAGTTAATGACCGAGGCCGTTAGTCCGAAGTCTATTAACATATAGAGAGGTGCGTGAATAAACCTTGCACTTCACCCCAAGGTCACTTCACGTTTCGAGACTATGATCAAGCGATTTAGTACTTGTGTTATACGAAAGTTTATTGCTGGTGTCTATAATGGCCAATTATGCACGAAACTCTGGATTTGACAACGAGGAAATACTTGACGATTCATCAACCGATAAAACTGCCATACATTACCAAAGAAAATAGGTGAAAAGTTTTATGCGTTCCATCTCTATCTTTGCATTTCAACATAACAATATCCACAACTAGTTTTTATACGAAACAAACGCAACTGCGAAAAAGTATAGCTGTATATGAACCACCGTCAAACTTTAGGCAATTTCGATCCCAATCACTCAAAGTGAACTTTAACTTACGTTTTAATAGAGTTTTATATCACTGCACGTACAGGCAGCGATGATGTTTATTGTATACTTCGCGAAAATCAGCGACAAAATTTATTTAACTCGACTAAGTGTGCTCAATAAATGGTGGAAATATTTTTCTGCGTCATTACCGAAAATTCATCTTTGTATGTTTCAAATTATGTATTGTTGCTGAAATTAACTTGAGTTTATTTCATACATAAGGCGAATTCTCATTACAAATTAGGCAATTTTCCTTCTTTCCCTTAGTATCTAAAAAATGTTTTACATTTACTTTCTTTCCTGTTCAGAGCTCCATTTCTAGCAACGACATTTTCCGCACTTTATGGGAAATTGCTGGTTGTAATGGGAATTGCTTTTCCAATGGCTGAGGTCATATCAACATATATACCGCCGTCATTTTATGAGGTAAGTGCTGTTTCAAATTCAGTTTATAATCAAGTTTTCGGATGATAGATTGAACAAGATGATGAGTTTAATATTTTCGTATAAAATTTTATGAGTCCGCTAAACAAACGAGGCTTTTACACTTTTTCAAACGACTGAAGGTGGGAGAATGTCACTACTTCATCAAACGAACATAATTTGAAAGCGGAAATAAATCGATTTTTCAGTCTGTTTGCGTATCTGTCACTTCGCAATTCGAATTTTTTCATCAATTCGGAATGATGTGATGTGCAAGTGTTTTTTTTTTTTGCAAATGTCCTACGATTACATTTGATAGAAGTTCGATTAGAGTACAAAGAGCGTCATCCTGACACGGTGAGCGTGAACCAACATATAAAGGAAGTCTGAGATTTTTCTTCTGAAATGAGTTCAGGGACATTCTTTGAGAAAATCATCAACCCGGAAGTAGGGGGGGAGCACCGATCATGGTCCAAACCTATTTGATTGAAATCGAGTTGCCTTGCATTAAAAATAAATTAGTTCTTTGTGAAACTTACACTAAGATAGACGTGTTTCACTTAAGTTCTCAATTAGCGTATTCAAATATTTTTTTCTATTTGTATGAAACGAAGTTATGCGGCGTATTCAAATATTTTCTTTGTAAGGAATTATTTGTATCGAACGAAATGATGTGCCGTATTGGTTTTCTTTGTACATTTTTTTGGTTGATGTTAAATCTTTGGTTTCTTCGGCAAAGTCTTAGAATTTTGTTAGTAGTACGGTAGTACGTATGGTAGTACGGGAAAAAACGTTGTGAGGAGAAAATGGTAATACGGGAGAAACATTGTACGGGAAACAGTAGTACGGGGGAAACAGTAGTACGGGGGAAACGGTTGTACGGAGGAAACCGTTGTACGGGGAAAACAGTAGTGCGGGGAAAACCCGTGCGTGGGGGAAATGGTAGAACGGTGAAATGGTAGTACAAGGAAAACAGTAGTGAGGAGGAAATTGTAGGACGGGAGAAACGCTTGTACACACAGTGCTACGAAAACGTTTGTACGGGGAAATGGTAGTACGGGGGAAATGGTAGTACGGGGCAAACGGTAGTACGGAGAAAATTGTAGTACGGGGAAAAGTGTTGTGTGGTGGAAACGGTAGTAAAGGTGAAACGATAGCATGGGGAAAACTTTAGTACAGACGTAATGATAGTACATAGCCAACGGTAGTTGGGCAAAACAGTTTTACGGGAATATGGTAGTACGGGGGAAAACCAGATTTGCGTAAGCTTATGGTAACTACTAAAATACTACTAAATCCATTTCTTATGCATCTACATCTAACTTTGCACACCCTTACATACATTTTAGTATTAAAGTCGCAATTCTCCGACATAGCGGACAAGAATGCTTAATGTCCGCGTAGCCCTTAGCGGCGGGGGTATTTACTAGTTGGTCGAATGGAGCTTCAGAGTAAGGTAGCTGATCGAATGGCTACTGGACCTGTTTTAAACTAGCTAACAGTACAAGCAAACTGCATACTATACAATCTCACAGGTTAAGACAAACGGAAACTTGTGGTGTACGTTCCGCATGTCCAGCTAAGCTGTGCAGGGACGTGACATATCTGACTTGTACTTTTCGAAGTCTGTAATTCTTCACACAAACATCACCATCTCCGATTTTGTAGTTCAAATCATTTAAAATTTTTGTCAATTTTTCGATCCAAATACAGAAACATATACGTATCAGAATAGATGTTGCAAAAAGAATCGAACATATCTAAGTAAATATTGCCCTAACTCTTAAGTATATACATTTACGTCCTCATTAAATTGGACTGGAAATTGCCCAAAGGGCAATATTGGAAAACCCGTACGAAGCAACGACGCTAAGAAGCCTCTGCCCCATACTTCCACGGACAAAATTTTCGCCTCTTTTTTCTCTACAACACTGCACAAAAAACCTAATCATTAAAGGTTGATTCACGAAAAACCACAAAATATCGTGTAGGGTCGCGTAGCGTGAGTTTGGCTCACATTAAGGACACTACAGCCCACACATTTTTAATAATTTAATTTTCGTGATTTTCGGATGTCCACATCTTCCATTCGAAACCTTGATGAGCAATTTCCGTAATGGTAAACGCATAAGACCCCTTTTGAAATATTTTCACTTTTGATGAAAAAAATGCGTCAAAAATTCCGGACCCCCAGTGTTATAGTGTTTCTGTTCTTTCAGCTTTCACAATGCAAAAATTTGACTTTATGGGATGTATGGCGTATTTTTGTACAGGAAATCAAATTTTTGCGTATGAAAGCTGAAAGCGTAGAAAAATTATTACATTGGCGAGTTCGGCATTTGTGACGCATTTTTTGAATCAAAAGTGAAAATATTTCAAAAGAATTTTGTGAGTTCCGAAGCTGCAATCGTCACCCAAATTAATATCAGTTGTTTTGGAAGAAGGGACGAGGACTTGCGTCACGTTTCCCTTTTAAATAGGGTTTTTTGTTGTGATTGTTATCTAATAGCAAAACAGTATTACTCGATGGGATCACCTGCAGTCGCTTTGAAGATTCATTAGTAGATGCCGCTAGTAGTCTGGCCCGAGCAACAGGTTCACTAGAATCAAACATCTTAGAAAACTTGCTGTTCCCAATTTCTTTATTCCTTCTTCTGTTCGTTATTTCCTGGAATAAAGTCTTGAGGGATTTCCTCATTTAATTCTAAAATATTATTATCAATTACACGAGCCGACAGAGGTTTTGTGATGAAGAAAAGAATGATTCTGACGTATTTTGATCTGAAAGACACGAATATGTAACCAGTTTTTTTCTGGCACCATCCATTTCTTCCCTACGATCCCCAAAAAGTTCCCATGGAAACCAGGATCTCCTTTGCATCTGCCTGAGCACGAGTAAAAAGCATGTGCTTATACTTTCGAAGCATGAGCATAAGTAAAAGCTAGAGTAAAAGCTTTTGCTTGGGAAGTCTTTGCTCATGCTTGAGCATTTGATGCCGAATCTTTTATTTCACCGCTTCACCGCCGCAACTTTGCATGAAGAAATCGAGCCGGTGCTAAAACGTTTCCCCTTATGGAATTGCCTGTGTTTTTTAACGTAGTTATGTCCATGTCCACCGATAGGTGTATCAGGGAAACCTTGATGTAGCTGTTGTAAATAAATTGGGTTGAATTGATTCGGACTGTAGAGTTCTTACTTTAGGTCCAACTCACGCCACGCAACCCTAGTCGATATTTAGTAGTTTTTCGTGAATATTCATGAATATTGACGAGATTTTTTGTGCAGCGTTGTATCCGAGGCATGTCCTTCAGTGGTGAAACAAGTATACCAACTCGCGAACAACGTTCGAGGGAAATTTTGGGCCAAAAATTTCGGTTCGCGGGAATTTAGGTTTTTTTTATTTTAATGACTTAATGAACGGGAAATAATGGGACACGACTATGAAAGGGGAATGACTATGTACGGGAAATATTAGGAATTGACTATTAACGGAAAATAATGAGAAATGACTAGAAGTGTGCACCGATTTTAAAATAGTCGGCGCCGATCAATTTTACAACAAAAAATACAAATTCGAAAAATCGAACTTATCAAGTAGAAAGTACAGCCCACTTCAATGCAAAAACTTTTTAATCAAAAGAAGTAAAAGTGTAGCCTCAAAATGTAGATTTTAACACAAGATTATGATTAGTAGATTATGAACACAAGGAAGAATCAGATCAAAATTGTTCTTTCAATTGAATTTTCGAAGCACATTCTTTTAGGTGATCATAATTATTATGCATACTTTATCTTTACTTTATGCAATACTTTATCTAAATTATCCGGTGTTATCTGAGTACGTTTTTGATTAACAATTAATCCAGCAACCGAAAAGTTTCTCTCGGCAGTTTTCAATTGAATGCTAATTTTATGGTCTTTTTGTACATGATTTATCAACGTAATGGTGCTAATCGACGCCGAAAACGCTTTTATGCCGCTTCACACGCAACATATAGGCTGGATCCATCGGTTTCAGAAAAACAGACATTACAAAACCACTTATCACGTTGGCTTTCGACGATGCGATCGTAAGCGGAAAAATGTAAACTTCCGAAATACGACCATGCAATTGACTTTGAGGATGATTTCGTCAACTTGATTATAAGCTCGGCAACTTTCACGTCTATCAGGTCATCATCAACTGACTTAGACTTCGACCTAGCCTTAGCCATTTGCGCTGTAATCAGCAAAAAGCGAAATAAATAAATGCCGAAAAATATCTTTATATAGACAACTGTTTTGTCAATAGTTTAACGTCTACCTACTTCCGAAGTAATACTTATCAAAAATACAGTAAAAAATTGTAGAGATCGTTTGTATTTCTTAAAACATGTTGGTTTATAAATATCAAAACGACTTACGCAGTCACGTTCAAATTGAAAGAATGGAAAGACGTTAACGTCAATATAAGTTTTCAATGCTGACTCAAGTTACGTGTTAATTCATTACATCACTATCATCTAGTGGGTAATATGGTAAGTTAAGTGCATTTCACATGACTTTAAAGTCGGGGAAATTTTAAATGTTTCGTGAATATTCGCTCGTTTTTTTATCACTTCTTAAAAAATTTCGGCACGACGAAAGTAAAATCGGCGGCGGCGGCGGCGTTAACCGATATTTTTCGGTGGCGGCGCGCCGAAAATTTAGCAAAAAATCGGCGGTGCACACCTCTAGAAATGACTATTGAACGGGAAGTTACTAGTGAACGGGTAATAATGAGAAATAACTATGAACGGGAAATGACAATTTAACGGGAAATAATGGGAAATGACTATGAATGGGAAATGACAATTGAACGGGAAATAATGGGAAATGACTATTAACGGCAAATAATGGGAATTTGCCGTTAATAAATGGCGAAAGAACGGGAAAAGATTGAAATTGAAAGAACGGAAAGTGACTAGAGAATTGAAAACGGAAAATTACTATAGAAATAAAAATGTTTACAGAATGGGACGTTAATATAGCAGGGGAAAATATTAATAACAAAAATGAAAGCTAAATAGGTAAAATTTTTCTCGCACCCGATCGCGACCAAGGAAATCTCAAGAAACTCAGCTGAAATCAGACCGTAAGAAGGATTCTCTCGCTACTCTCGCGATTTTTTTCTCAAGAAAATATCGGTTTGCGAGAAGTTTCAGGTTGGTTTGCGGGAAGAAAACATTTTTTCCATGTCTGCTGTCCTTAGCACCCTAGGTTGTCATAGCAAAAAAAAATTTTTTTCGATATGTTGTGTAGTAAATTGAGGGGAACAGTTTTGTCTAAGATCGGCCCTAGTAAAAACTTTTGTTATTTGTTTTAAATTTTAGTTTTGTGGGGATTTTTAGAGGTGTTTCTTCACCGTTACTTCGGACAGGTTTTTTAATATTGCCCTTTCTTCAATTTCCAACCCAATTTAGTGTCGACGTAAGGGGCCGTCCATAAAGGACCGTCCGTTTAGCCATACACCCCCCCCCCCCCCAAGGACGTCCGAATATCGTCAACTCTTCGTGAGATTCGTGAAATTGTTTCACGAAAATAGGCTTTGCCACTCACAGTGCAGACTAGTCTGAACGGATATTACAATGTTTCCCAAAGCAAAAGTTTCATCTGGGATCTCTACGCACCTTCCAAATTTAGATCATCCTGAAGATGCCACTCAACGTCTTCCATTTCGTTAACGTTTACATTCGTCTCTATACAACAAATACTCGTGTGCTCATCTACACGCTGACAGCAAAACATATTTGACGGTCGGTTGACCTTTGCCGACTATACTCTAGTAATTGCAAAATATTTTGAAAATAACGAAACTGCAAATTTATTGTAAATTTTCAAATAATTTTTTCTTCAGTTCATTAAAGTGATAAAAAAGTGGACGTCCAAAAAGCATTTTACCCCCCTCCCCCCCTGTCCCATTTGTCCGCTTTTAAGGACCCCCCCCTCCCCCCTCAAGCGGACGTCTTTTATGGACGGTCCCTAATGTCATATACTTAGGCAGTATTAATTTGCATACATTCGAGTGTTTTTGCAACATATGTTCTGATGCATTCTGATGCAGTCACTTTCGACTCTTCTTCAAGTTCTATATTAATATTATTACAATACAAACAAAAATATTACAAATATTCCACTTTTTTTCCCTGTACAGAAAATGAGATATTGTTATAACGTTTCATAGATATGATGCGTGAAGATAGCTCCACTTTTTCCCTTTGACAAAAAAAAGTGAAACTGAAAAAGTGGTACTGTAAGGTTGCATATATGAGCCATGAAGATAGTTCCATATTTTTGTACAAGGAAAAAAATGGAACTAATAAAATTGTACATACTACTTACTGTAACTTGAAGAACTTTAAAATTGTATCGGCGGCAGAGTGCAGATTATTTCGATTTATTGGAGCTTGTCAGTGATGGTGCTGGGCGCCGCATAGGCTGTTGTTCATGTTCACCTCTAGACGAGTCATGTAGAGGGAATCAATGAGCTTCTCGCTAGAATTTGAGGGACATTTTCTTCACCAACTCAAAGCAATCGCACTCATTTGAATCTTCACCGATTTTAGAGTGTTTCATTTTTCTCACGCTTCCATTTTGATTATCTTTATTGTAGCACTTAGGTTGAATGAAACTGAATTGAATTTTATTTTATTGCGTTCATTCAGTCATGTACACAGCACCAAATAAATTATACCTAACTTTGCTATACATAATTCACATGAAAGTTAAGGATTGAGATATTTTATTAAGTTGTATCTTCTACTCAAATATACCCACAGGGCTTCTATCTCTATCTGTATATTGGGAGCATGGTCTTTCTGCTGTTTATGTATGCCACATTGATTTGGGGTCGTCCAAAAGCCGTTCCACTACCAAGTAAGTATTGTTTTTCATTTTTCAAACATTCTTGTTTTATTACCCACCGAAGATAACCAAATGTTAAAGCAAAACAACGTAAAATGTCTCGTTTTCACAAAAGTTCGATGAAAAGATTCTCAGTAATTTTCAAAAGAGTCTAAAATATGATGCACTGAACATTAAGTTCTTGATGGGACATCAATGAACATCTAGATGAAAAAGTAACTTCATTCTACATTTGACATGCACACTCATTTATACTCAGACTGAATGCTCTAAAGTTTGAATTAGGTTGCAACTGCTTGAATGGTTCTACAAAGGTTGCAATATTCAGGTTCTATACTAAAATGTTAAAATTCAATCAAAAATATTACAAATGAAAACTATTTCAACTTTCAATTTCTTTTAAATTTGAAATGAAGCCGCTAAAATTCAAGAATTATAAGTTACAATTCGTCTATGCTGTGACATAAGCCGAAACCCACGGCGGCGGCGCTTTAGGCCTAGAGTTGCCCGCTCACCTGCACATTGAATCAAAACTTCAGCCAGTCCAAAACTTCCTACATACACTTGTGGATTCTTCATGTTTTTCAGAATAGCCCATCTGACTCGCCATCCGGGCGTTATTCTTCAATTGGCCGATTCTCCTCTTGCTATTTGTGTGAAAACGTCCTTTCTCATAATTTAAATTTTTTATTTATTGTAAAGAAAATGTGAATCCGTTTCAGACATTTCCAAAACAATTCATCGACACAAAGGGTCATCAAGTGACTTAGATAGCATAGACGAATCGGATACAGAAAGCCAAACATCGGGATCGAAGCGTCATAAAAAGAATATTGTTATTCCACCAAGACGACCATCATTGTTGGTTCAACCGGGCCGTCATCACTATGGGAGTTTTTATCTTCGCATGGGAGCAGTTGGTGAGAATCTCAAATTTTCTGATTCATAATTTAAAGCAAACAATTAAAACCAATAATGTTAAACCGAAAATTATGAAATTTCGTACAGCCTTTGGAATTGGCAGTATGATTTATTCTGGCTTGGAATTTGGCCAATATTTTGAACTTGAAAGAGACACAAAATGCCATAATGTAATGTTAGCTTTAACACCAGCTACAAGGATGGCATTTATATTCATCCAAATGTACTTCATCTTCTTAAATAATGAAGTGAGTTTTTATTCGAATATGTAAGGAAATGTTTGCAAAACATTATGCATGCTGTGAATGTTAATGCTTTTGTATGACCCAGTCTCAGAAAAGTGAAAACCGACAAGTTTCTGATTTATCATACACTTACGGAAAAATATTTTTGAATCAAATAGAATTTTGTACTTCTGTGCAGTTTTTAAAACTGCAAAAATTTGCGCAGAAGTACAAAATTCTATTTGATGCAACAATATATTTCCGTAAGTGTACGAATTTACCAAACAAATCAGAAACTTGTCGGTTTTCAGTTTTCCGTTGCTGTAGAATTAAACAGAAAATTTCTTAGTTTCAAAAATTTCATCAAAACGTTGGGTAGTTGCGGAAAATGTTCATATTTGTCAATAAGTTTAAAACTTTTTAATAAATGCGTAGCGGACTCGTTCGATGAAATAATTTCGTTCGTTAGCAGTCATTTCGAAATATTCGCGTATGTTTTATACAGCGTTTTTCGCAAGTTTTCATGTTAATTTTTTAGTTTTCATTATAATAATAATAATCTGCCTTACAACCCATGAAGGGTTAGAGGCTAGATCATTATTTACTAGTTTCGCTGTTTGTGGTTCTATTTTTTGAGATCCTTTCATTACCGGAAAGTTTTACTGTGCCAGTGGTAAGCTGTGCGACAACCCCAGTGCCATCTATGAGATGTAACGAGGAGCGAAACTAGTAGGAGTAGAATACCGGTTCTCCCAACAATGCCTTTTCCGGTAAGCCGTACGATGGCACTACACTCAACTTCACTTGACTTGAACGATTCAATCAGCTTTGTTTTGTTTACAAATCTAACAATCGGTACAAATCCGTCTGCGGTTGAGTTTCGAACCAACGCACTGGCAACTCAATCAGATAGTAGCAAGCAGACGTGTTAACCACTACGCTATCGAGTTGTTTTCATTAGTTTTATTAATTATGCCAATTTTTTATGACGCGTATATAAAACGAATGTGCCAAGACGTGCATTAAAAGTTAAGAAAATGTAATATTCTTAAATGAACATTTGCATCTCAAATATTGCAAATTCGTCAAAAAAGGCGAATTCGACGGTTTTCCAAACCTTAAGAAAAATAAACCATAAACCATATAAGAAAAATCCCTTTTTGTGTACACCTTAGCACTTTTACATCTATATTTTACAGATGTGCTCTAAAAATGTTGAAAATTTAACGGGAAGTATTCAAACACCTTTGAAAATTCGACAAATCAAAAAAATTGTAAAGCAATACATATGTTAGCAATTTTTCGAGAATTTTTCTGTGTGTCTATTTTCGAAAGGCAAGAACGCCTACCCACTTTTATTTCTCATATTTTTCTCCTCACGTGAGAATTTATTCCGCATAGTTAGAACCGATGAGAAGACATCGCATGACTTGACAAAAATGTTGAGCCTGGTTACTTACACTGCGCAATCTTTTACTTTATGGGTAGTTCCACGGCGTAGTTGGATAAAATGTAACGTAGAAACGCTCATACCACTGTTTTCTGAATGAGATACAGCCTTACAATCTTCTAGAAAGTTGTTGGCCACATACGATTTAGTGGGGAAAATGTTAACTTGATAAAAATCGCGATGTGTACTTAATGAGATCCGAGTGTTCCCTGCGTTACATTTCCCAATGGAACTACCCTTATACATTGTTTATCTATTGTTGACCGAAAAGGTTTTTTTGATGGCTTTCGACTGCGCTGATAACTGTGTATATGCCCGAAATATCTTTGAGTAAGTTGGTAGTAGGTGAAAAGTTCAGCAAAAAGGAAATCAAAACCAATGCAAAAAAAGTAATAAAAATATCGGCTCACTTATATTGTGAGTAGATATTGGATGCGGGAATGAGAACATTTATAAGAACACTTTAAGAAAATTTGCGCATATATATTATTATATATATTTGCGCAAAATATTTTTGGATGCGCAAAATCATTTCATTGCCACAAAAAAAAAAATCACCGAACAAAATTGTAAAGAATATGCATTTTCCGACAAATTTGAAAATTTACCGTAACTCCCGTAGAAGTGGTGGACTATTATGTTATGCTAGTTAAGTTTTATGTTTTTTTATTTTCATGCAATTTCAGCAAAACTTTAGCGAAGAAATAGGCGTCTTGTTGAGTTGGAACGTCGACACCATTTTTTTATTTTGCTTCAAAAATGATACAGCTCGTAATACGAGGGGCACCCTAAAAGTTTCGGGAATCGGCTATAAAACGATTTTATTGCTTCTCAAAATAATCACCATTACAATCTATACACCTTTTCATCCTTAAAAACCAGTTTTCGAAACATCGATTCCATTCGGAAGTTGGGATTTGGGCCACTTCTTGTTCATATGCCTCGACAGCAGCTTCCGCAGATAAAAATCGCTTCCCACGCAACTTATTCTTGACACTCGGAAACAAATAAAAGTCGCACGGTACCAAGTCGGGACTGTAGGGTGGATGCAGCATCAAATTAATTTTTTCCTTCTCCAAGAACGTCGTGGTCAGAGCACTTGTGTGGGAGCTTGCATTATCATGGTGGAGGACGATCTTGCGATTTCGACTCTTTCCACGTAGTTCTTCAAATACTTTTGGCAAACAAATCGTAGTATACCACTCTGAATTGATTGTTTTACGATCCTCAAGTGGTACAGTAGCCACATGACCACATTTCCTGAAGAAAGTAGCGACCATTTTCTTGGCGACGCTTCGAGCGCGAATTACCTTTGTTGGTAAATCTTCATTTTGAAACACCCAAATGGTTGATTGCTGTTTTGTTTGGGGATCATAGCTGTAAATCCAATTTTCGTCACCTGTTACGATGCTATATACTGAATCAGAAGCCCCATTGTCGAATTTTTTGAGAGTATCTCGGCACCATTTCACAGGAGCCTCCTTTTGGTCGTCTGTCAATTTGTGTGGGATCCACAGAGAACAAAGCTTCCGTGTGCGTAAATGTTCGTGTAAAATTGTTTGTATTTGACTTTTCCCGACCCCAAGGGATGCAGCTATCTCAGCATAGGTCACATGTCGATCGGCTTCAATCATGTTGGATGGGGCCTCATCTTCAAATGCTTTTTGCAAACGATCAATACACAATTTTGGAGTCAAGCCAGACTTAAAGTCGTAGAAAATCATGGCTCTAAAATTTTCACGTGATAAATCCATTTTTTCTCTGCAATGACTTTTTGGAATTGTTGTATCTTTTGACTGATACGATCGATTTTCATTTTGATCATCATTTTTAAATCAGGAAAGACCAATTTAATTTTTGTGTGAATTGGCGAAAAGTTTACACGAGCCGATATAGCCGATTCCCGAAACTTTTAGGGTGCCCCTCGTATTGAAAATGGTATGATTAGGCGTCCTTGTATAATACAATAACAATAATAGGGAGCGACTCAGAGATATTTTAATTATTTTGTATGATAAAATAAATAACACTCCGATCACATTTAAAAATTTTCGAAACTGAATGTAGAAAACACCACAACACATCACTTCCGACATTTGTGACGCATTTTTTTATTTTTAAAAATAATTTTTTGCGTTCCGAAGCTGTAAGGGGACATCCATTAATTACGTACGCAAGAAAATGTGATTTTTGGACCCCCCCTCCCATCCGTACGATTTGACCGAAACCCCCCCCCCCCTTCCTCATTTTGTACGTACGCAAAAAGACTAAAAAGTTCAGATAAAAATAATTTTGAAGCGATTTTGCATATTATTAACTTTGAACCGAACAAAATGTACAATAAACAATTATTACTTTGAACCGAACAAAATGTACAATAAACAATTATTACAATATACTATTTTTGACCTTGAACTTGAACTGGCTACACCAATGATGCTATTATAAGGTTACTATAATTCTACATTTCATTTGTACTTTAATTTGGTGCATAGGTCACATGTTCTTTGGCACATTTTTGAATTAATATGGAATTTCAGAAAATAAATATAAAATTAGAGATAGAAAGAAAATTGTAAAAATAAAATTAGAAAAGGTCTATTCTTCCTTGCGTGTAACGATAATAAAATATATTGAAGGCATGTGGTTCCATTTAATCGGCAGACTTTAATATTTTTTCTTCCTTTTGTCTCATTACAAATAAAATCAAAGCGTTCGTATATTATTACAAGATAATGATAAGAGATCACAATCGTTTTAAGTATTCGATACGTTCGCACCTTGTGCATTGATTTTTTTTAAATTAATTTGTTGTACGTACTTTATGTACCAAACCCCTCCCTCCCTGAAAGTTCCGTACGCAGCCGTACGCTTTCACGTAACCCCCCCCCTCCCCCCCCCCTCGCTGCGTACGTAATTAATGGACGACCCTTAAGCGTCACCCAAATTGATATCAGTTGTTTTGGAAGAAGGGACAAGTACTTGCGTCACGTTTCGCTTTTAAAAAGGGTTTTTGTTGTGATATCAGTAGTTTCGTTAGAAAATAGGAAACAAATTTCGGCGGAAAAAATTCTATTTTTTTTTTTAGCCGCCCGCCGCCGCCCCGATTTTCCCAAAAAAAATTTCCCAGCTTCCTGAGATGAAATGCTTTAATTTGACACCAAAATGAACGATTTCCGTGCTCTGCTTGCTGAGATATTTGCGAAAAAGTTTCGCCGACGCTCGAAAATACATGTTCGACCTCCACTTCTTTGACCGTATCTACGGAACTACTTGACTACTTGGGGGCTGTCGGGCTGTTGGGAAAAAATGAAGACGGACGGAGATTTTTTCTATTGCTGATTCGTCATCACTAGACGATAATAAATGTATCCCCCACCTCCCACCTCGATCTACCCCAACAATAAAGTTGTTTGCAGTAAACGTATAGGACCTTTGTACTTCGTACGGGTCCAAAAATCCGCACAAATGTTAGCAGTTGATTTGCCTCCTAGCGATCCCTTGCATTAACTTTTTTTTGTTCTTTTTTGTTAGAAAACTATATAATTTTCAATATTCTATCAAGTCCTAATCGATAGAATTCTTTTCGGTGAAATTCTGAAGGATGCAGTATGAGGAGTGACGCACTTCTGCGGTTTATGGAATAAATGGGAATAAATATTGGAATAAATGGAATAAATGATAATTTTTTCAAATTCGTCGAAACCTCAAATAGACTTAATTTTGATGGCAACGCACACAACAAACCATACTAATGTGTCAAAAAGTGAAAAAACCTACTTTTGAAAACTTAAAAGAATTTTTGTTGAAAAATGGAATAAATAAATTTATTCCATTTATTCCAAAAAAAAATAAAATTTAATCTCAAGATGCTCAAATTGCTTTATAATTTGTGCAAACCTTTTTTTGAACTTATTTGTCTAACTTGTGATGTGTTTGGTTCAGATATTTCGCAAAAACAACAAAAAAATTTTGGGAATAAATGAACCCCTCGATCCAGTAAGTTTCTAAAACTATTTACCGATACTATTGGTGAGGGATATGTTCCACTACGACTCCGAGTGGCTATCAACATCAACAAGTTGGCCATTGCGCTTCTAAATCACCAATATTTTGAATATCTTCCCAGATATTTTTACTGGAACTTGTCAAGGACATTTAAATGTTAATTTTGAATGAAACTGTCTCAACTGATGTGGTGGTTGGTGGTTGGTACAATTCTGTCCAACCGAATTTAACCACTCTTTGAATTTGGTAAGCAAATTGTGAAATTATTTCCGGCAACTATTCCTGACAGTTGAATGTTGATCACGAATCACGATTTAATACTAATATGATTCTATGAACCTTGTATTCTGTAAGAACTCCTCCATTTACGTTAATGTCATTGATCAAATTTAACAGCTCTTTGTCTTAATGAATGCTCCTGAGTATGTTGAATTATATCGATCAGAAACACAACAAATGATAAATATGCGTATTTTTACTGATTTTGTATTAACCGAATTTCACTTCAGTGAATTATACCAATACTTGTGCAGAATTTTTTTGCACTTGTTTCACTCCATCGCAGATATTTCAGCGAAAAAAAAGTTTTATATGTCCATATTTATAGAACTCACATCACATATCAGACTTTAAAAGTTTAAAATTAAAGCTACTTATTTCGAGCAAAAATAAGAAAGTTACTCATTAATAAATCGTCCGGATTTAGTGTGTGACATCCTTCGTAAGAAAAACCATCGTTTGAGAGCGATTTCCGTGCTAATTAAAAAAAACGATTTTTAGACACTACGAAGTTCGTATCTTCGAAAAGGGGTCTATTGCGTCTACCACGAGGTAGATTTTAGTAAATTTTTTTTCCTCGATACTCGAAAAATTGATTATGAATTTGAATTTGGGCAAAATCGTATTGCAACTCTTGGAGTAACGGTCGAAAACGTGGTTTCTTGAAGGTAGGTGAAACTTTTTGACTTACATCTCTGCCGTAATTAGAACGGAAACCGATCTTTTAAGTATTGAATGAAAGACATGGACCAGAAACTCACGAAAATTATTTTAGTGAAAATCGGTTGAGTGGTTAGGACTGTAGATTCCTCAGTTGGGGCCCAACCCTCGCTACGCGACCGTAGACGGTGTTTGGTGTTTTCGTGATGAGGTTTTTCGTGTAGTGTTGTAGAGAGTAAAGAGGCGAGGAGAGGTTTTTACACCGTTGTTTTGAACGGGTTTTTCAACATTGCCCTTTCGGCAATTTCCAATCCAATTTAATGTGGACGTAATTGCAAGAGTTGAGGTAATATTTACTTAGTTACGTTCTAGTCTTTTTGCAACATCTATTCTGTTCAACATCTCTTCTGAAAGTTCTTGACCGATTTTTCCCAAATTTAATCCCATAATCGCTTTTTCATTGCCTTTCAAAAACGGACGAATATTTTTCTCGCAGATTGCTGGGTATCCAAAAACGCTAAAGCGGCGTCGTCTTTTATATTTTAATTCATTTTTCTGGCCGGTGGAACATTTGCATGTAACTGGTTTTGTTTGCATATACAATTTCGTTGCTAAAATAACATCCCAATGTTGTTGTGTTTTCTGAATTGTTTACAATTTGACCACTGATTGGCGCCACACACACATTGAATGATAAATAATGGCTCCTCCATATAAAATTACTTCATTTCGTAAATATTCTCGAAAAAAATTATTTAAAATAAAACAATCAACAGAAATTTTTGTATTGTCGGGTGTTAGTATAAGTGAAGTGTATTGTGAATAAAAAATATGTTGATGTTTCATAAAGAAATCACCTAAATTTAAATGTTTTGTGACCTCATGCAGAGCAATAACAATTGGATCATGTGAGAAAAATTTAAGGAAATTGTTCTAATTTGGCCAGAACTGGCTTTCTTTCGATTTCTTTTGACTCTTTGTCAAGTTTTATAAGTTATTTTAGGAAATCCACTTTTTTTTTGGTATTTTGTTCCGAGTCGGACATCCAATCTCTTTTATTGGATTTTCTTAACAAAATGCCGATTTAAATAAACAATATTGCTACAGGATTTGCAAATTCAGTTTTTGTCACTAACAACAAAAATGTTGGTACATTGCTGGATATGGCGTAATTGTAATTTTCTAAAGAGTATCTTTGATATAAACGAAATTGAAAATCTTGTTGCCTTGCATGAGGTTACAAAACACTACAATTTTGGTGATTTCTCTACGAGAAAACGGCACATTTTTATTCACAATACACATCACTTATATTAACAACAAAATTTCTGTTGATTGTTTAATTTTAAATGATTTTATTCGAGAATATTTAAGAAATGAAGTAATTTTATATGGAGCAGCAATTTTTTTCATTTAATGTGTGTGTGCCGCCATATTTGTAGCGGTCACTAATTAAGTAAACCTATTTAACAGCGATTTTTTTTCAATTGCAGCAAATGAAGGTGTACCGTCATAAAGTCATTGCGAGATTTGGACTGATGCACATGATTGGAACAAATTTGTCCGTGTGGTTGAACGTCCTAATACAAGAAACGAAACACGAGATTTTAACATTTTACAATCCGGAAAATCGAACATTACGAATATCACACAGATTAGGTACATTAATGAACACTGATTGGACTGAAGTTTTAACTATAAAAAAGCCGAAGATTTTGCGCTACTTTTGCGACTTGAGTAATCAAAAACACTCGCGCATATAAAGGATTTAATTGATTTCGACTTGATTGGCAAGACTCAAAAAATCTCAATGTGCTCATAATGCAACGATCTCTCGAACAGAATATAACGCTTCAGGCGAAGATAGCGGCTCTTGGGCGGAATATTCGCGGACATAATAAATTACACGGAAAAAATAGCCCGGACTTAAGAACCCTGAATGAAATACACAACTTACACAATAAAATATTTAATTGATTGCTCTGCCTCCTCGCCTCCGCACTTTCACCTGTATCTTGCCATATGGCTCTCTGCCCATTAGACCGCGCCTCGAGGGCTCTTTGTCGAAACGACGATTAAAATATAATTACCGGAAAAAACAACTACACTTACCGAAATATATTTTTGCGTCAAATAGAAATTTGTACTTCTGCGCAACTTTTTAACACTGCAAAAACTTGCGCAGAAGTACAAAATTCTATTTGATGCAAAAATATATTTCCGTAACTGTACCAACAAATATAGCTTACCATTTAAACTACTACATAAATAATTACCGGCATTAATGACCACATGCCAAAATAACTTCCAAACAAACATAACTGTTTTGCTCTGTATAAATGAGAAGTAATTTTTTTCATAACAAGGACTCTGCGCCAAAACTCCGTGCTTGCGGCGAGCTTTTAAACGCCTTGCAATCAGTACGCCAAACATAGCCCCACTCTTTACCCCACTGTCTCCCAACATCTCCGCTTTTTTTCCACTCCAGCGATACTCTTATATGAAAAATCTATCTATTTTCCTCATTTTTGAAACCAAGAATTTTCTACAATTTCAAAGTCACCTCTAACCAAACAACCAGCGTGAGTGCTGTTTACAACTCATCATTTACTCCGATAGCAATTCTCAATTCTGCTACAATATAATAATCATTTGCACAACGTACCGGCCCATATTTTCTTTTAGTAAATCTTTATTTTTAAATATGGTGTTATTCTGTCCGGGTTATTATGTAATAATAATAATCCGCGGCTACAACCCGTCCAGGTCAGAGGCTAGATCATTTTATTAACTAGTTCCGCAAATTTTTATGAGCTTCTGCTGCTCTTCACATGGATTCTTCTTAGAGATCCTTTCGTTACCGACGCTTTTACTGTGTCAGTGGTAAATTGCATTCATCTTTGATGTACTAGGTCCGGAAACTAGTAGAGCTTACAATGCCGGTTCGCCCCATCAATGTGTTTTACCGACAAGCATTTTTTTGGGCCACAAGCTTAACGTGAATTCCGAACCACGCCTAACGGTAGCTAGCATTTTACCATTAGGATTTCTTCTGGTGCTAATTATATCTCCGTCTAAAGCTAGACTCAGATATTTGTACACAGAATTCATCGAATATGGGTGACGTCACAAAATTTACAACTACCCATATTATGAAGCCTGGGTGTGCCTAGAAACATTACTTTCATGCTATACATTGAAGAAAAATCCTATCTATACAGAATTTGTCCCCGAAAGAATCGAACCCGGATCTTCTTGGTAACCAGTAACCGTTACCACTGAGCTAACCCGTTCACTTATTATGTTATTATGGTTATTATGTACGTAGGGTGATTTTGTCCGGTTTTTTTTCAACGTTATTCGGCATCTGAGCTGAGATAGCAGGATCCCCCTATCCACAGAATCCTAAGCGGAGTTTGGGCACAGTCGCGTTGTAGAGCCGCCCTGCGCAGCTCTTAAGGACATCACGATGCGCGAGTACTGCCTGGAATGTTCCGTTTGAATCAATGCCAGCCGAAGATGATTATTACTTTATTCCAATTGAGTAAGTGACCTGGTTATAGTCATACGTTCTTAACTCTGAAACTCATGTTTTTTAAGAATCTTTCGATTATTTTGTATTATGCTTTATTACTGACATTTACAAAAGTTTACGGAAACTAGAACTCATATGTCTTGAGGAATATGGATGTTTTTTCTAAACGGTGTGCTTTTTGGTCAGCATTATCTAAACTATCGTCGATAATGGGCCTAATGGTCAACGAATTCAGAAGTTAGCGACATGGAACTAAGGCGGAACTTTTCGACGGTTTTTATTTCACTTCGATGCAGTGAAGCGATATCACAAAATATTTTTTCCTGCTTGCGGTAAGAAAACTCGTGTTTTATACCCGCCAAAGCGT
Source organism: Pseudolycoriella hygida (assembly GCA_029228625.1). Lineage (NCBI taxonomy): Eukaryota > Metazoa > Arthropoda > Insecta > Diptera > Sciaridae > Pseudolycoriella > Pseudolycoriella hygida. Next base: position 133,727,147 of record CM055406.1, read on the forward strand.
TGAGAAAGTTACATGTTCTTGCCGGTGAGAAAGTAGTTATTTTCTCACAGACCTCACGTTACACTTAAAGAACATTTTGTCGTGGAAACACTCGTTTTCTCACGCGCAAGCACAAAAAAAAATTTAGTTCCAACTTGAGCAAATTACGGCCCTCGCTCCGCTCTGGCCGCAAACTTTCGCTCTTGTTGGAATTCACTATTTTCTCCCCACGTATAACAAAATACTAACACTTTTAAATATATTTCAGGTAATAAGTTAGCTCAACATGCGATCGAAGCAGAAACTGCCCATCTACGAATAGCGCGTGGATTAAAAGGTCCGCATCACATTTTCGAGTGTCGCAGAACAAATATCATCGGTACGCTAGTACAAGACGCCTCACCCTTTCTCTTCCCATGCACTATTGAATATTCTTTGATTTGTGCTGCAATTTTGTATGTAATGTGGCAAGGAATATGCCGTCCAATACCTGATCCACCGTTGCGAATAGAGGGCCATTCACCATGTAAACGTTCTCCACATCATTATTCGGTCGACTGTGCAAGAGCTCATAAAGGACTGTTCATTGGAATTCTCATACTGGTACTGACCATCATTTCCCTAATTTTATTTTTCGTTTTAATATCACGACCGGAATTTGTGAGCCTAGCCGTAACAGAAGTAACTATTTGTGAACTGACATTGTATGCAACGGCTACCATTGCGACGCTGATCGGGATGATTCAGGTGCGACATTTGCAATACGATGCACTAAGAAGTTTTCAGTTGGATGACACACTGCTGGTGGGCGCACAAACTGGTCTCTTTCTATACAGTACGTTCACGGTTATCGGTGGTCATTTTACATTAAGGCGTGACACGATTTTAGTGTTGGTAAACGCACTAGCATCAATTGTACAAACCGCATGCCAAACCATGTTCATTTTGGATGCAAGCCGACGTAATGCGGCTACGCAGGAGCATATGCGAAAAAAGCCAGGACGAGAAATCGTAACATTTCTGCTGGTCGCTAACTTGGCGATGTGGGCAATTAGTACGCTTGAGAAATCACGAGCGGAAAGTCACCCCATCCAATTAAACTTTTACGGATTATGGGCATGGACGATAATTACGCACGTTTCCATGCCATTGGCCATCTTCTATCGATTTCACAGTACAGTTTGTTTGTGCGAGATATGGAAACGTGCTTACAAAATGAAACCGGCGTACATGTGAGGTGATCATTGTTGCACATACGAGCGATGAGGTTGACAAATTACTTCTTGTTTATGGTTCTGGTTTTATTCTATATTTTATATATTGAGAGAGTTGCTTTTTATTCAATTAGATTAAACAATTGAGACGTTACGAGGGAGGCATATTTTGTTCACGTGAGCATATGAGCAATGACCTACATTTTATAAACTAGAACAACATGTTGTACGTTGTCTGTTTTCCAATAAATTTTTATTATGTTTTTCAGTCAACAGTGACTGAAGCGAATGAAACTATGAGAATTTTGAAAGCGAAATTATGAGAAATTATATTATTGAAATTAAATCTGATTGAAAAATTAGTATCACGACTGGGACCCGAACACAGAATCTTAGTATATGCAACGGTTTGAAATAAGATCTGAATTGAAAATGTCCACGGTAGCCCAACTGGTACAGCAGCATCCCGGAAAGGGGAGGATTCTGGGTTCGGGTCACAGTCGTGGTACTAATTACTAATACTCGTGGATTTAATTTCAATAATATAACTTCTCATAATTTCGCTTTCAAAATTTTCCAATAAATTTTAAATATGCATTAAACTATAAATGTCGTTGGACTAAACGTAGTATAGTAAAACTTATAATGCTTTTGCTGAAATGTTAATCATTTAATGCATGTACGTCAATACATCGGCCGAAAAACCGCTTCTTTGAGTTGAGACCTTCAATATTGGTCAATAGACCGATCAAACTATTCCGAGATACTGCGGTACATTCAGACTACGCGATGTAAGCTGCAATCCATTTTACTATAACGAAAACATATGTGAAAGACGCGTACGCAACAGAATAGATGAGGCAAAAATACCCGTTCAAAAGTGGCTAAGCCGGCTTAAAACGGATTATAAATATAAAAAAAAGTATAACTTTAGGTGCTAGAGAACGGCACTTTTTGAGTCAGGTTTCTTGATCACATAATAGGCTCCGGTGGACCCATTTATAGCCGAAAAGGTGATGTTCATTTAAGATAATTTTGAACTTTTGTGAATTGTAATTTGCATATTTTCTATAAAAATACAAGAATATTCCTATGGGTAACCTATGGGTAAATCAAAATTTTTATTGATCGACAGCTACAAAATAATTAGACATTGAAGGAACCCTTTTAAAATATTCTTATTTTCGTGATGACTTTTTCGACCCGACGAAGTAGCGATTAAGACATGAACAACTTTCACGTTTCAATCGCTTCTTCGCGTTGGACCAAAAAATGTTGGAAAATGTCCATCAACATAATCAATCATTTTTTACGATTTCAAAAAATTGACTTCCTTCGAAAAACCTTACAAATAAAGCTTTTTGGAGATTTTCCGAAAGGTGTCCGATTTTTCAAATCGGAAAAATTTGGCTCATTGATCCACCTATTTCCATTTCCTTCTATTTCTGACGTTCATAGTATTTACCTACTTCCTCCTGATAGTCAAACTTAGCCTTAAATGGGACCTATTTCCTCCATTTTTCTACCTACTTCCTCTGTTTCCCTCTACTTATTTTCTTTCTATTTGCTCCTACCCCATTTTATTTTTCTTCTATTTACTTTTATTTCGTCTTGACTTTCCTAACTTAGATATTTGCCCGTTATTTCCTGAAAGACCTTGTCCTACCATTTCCTTGCGTTGTTTCCACCTCGTAAAAATGTGCGATTTTTTTTTTTAAATTGTTATCAGCCTCCTATTTTAGCCAGTATGAGCCGACAGTTTTTTTTCAGCTACCCGTCACCAACACTTTCGCCTCGGCGCTCAGGTCTGATATAAAGTATTAGTAGTTTGTTCAATGAGTTATTTAATAGCGTGATCCCAGTAGAGACGCGGCCGCCAAGTCATAGGTTCTTATCCATTGATACTGGAATTACGCTATCCAATAACGAGTTAAACATGCTGTTTTATAGCACTACAAAGTCCAGTGTAGACACAAAGCGGATGTTTTTTCATTCCCAATAGAAAACTTCGGCTGGAAAAGTTTACTGTAACCCAGCACGGGTATGACAGTTCACAATAGTAACATAACTCCGTATAACTCCTTTTTAATTTTTTCGCATATAGATGATACGCAACAAAATTTTCGTCTATTCGCGACATCTTTAAAATTTGTGTGTGTGTGTGTGTGTTTTCAATTACAATAAAATGTCCGAATACATTCATAACTTTGCAGATTGTCAGATAGTGCTTGTGAGTCTCAGTAATAAAATAGGTGATATTACACAAGATTCTACTTTCAACATTAGTTTCGACACAAAATTGTTGCCTTCATTTGATTTCAGTTGAAAAGTTTTCTTATTAAAAAGTTCACTTTTTATTGCCATTTGAAGATTTGAAGGGAACAGTCTAGGCTTGCCGAAATTTGCCCTCAAATGGCAATGTGATTCTTTATTGCATAAGGGAAAAGGGAAAACAAATATAGGAGAATGACAAATATTGGCGCGTATTCCATAATATATATTTATAGTCATCGACTACAAAGTCGAACGATAACGTTCAAGTGTATTACACACTACGCGCGAGCGTTATGTGAGACTTTTTTTTCTAGTCGATGACAGTACAATATTTCATTGCAATAGTGTTGATATGTCGCATCACATCACACGCACATTATACTGAGACAAACGTTTTCGTCCGATTTATCCGTCTAGCTCACGCATATAGAAACCACATTTCATGAGAGTTTTCAACTCAATCACATTAGCTGCGATAATATAACTCGCAATTCATGCATTTACGAAGATCATGCGGTGTAGTGGTTGGCATCGTTGATTGGAATTTAATATTTCTGGTCTAGCTGGTTATTTATCGCCCTAGACAGATAAATACTGAGAATAATGCAATAAATTCTCATTTTCCATCTCAAAAATTGGCATTTAATGTGAGACTTATCGTCGCATATAAAGTAAATAATAACAGCGCAGGAACTGGCAAATTGTAGTAGAATTTGCTATAGATAGACAAATATTGCCTAATTAAGTTCACTTTAAATTGGATTGGAAATTGCTAAAAGGGCAACATTGAAAAACCTGTTCGAAGCAATAATTTCAAAAAGAAAACACTTTTAAATTAATACACTAAATTTATAAACAAAATTTATAAATTGTGAACGATAACCGTAAAACCCTTTAAATCGTAAATGATAAATATTTCCAACAAAATTATAATCTTTTCCGATCGTGTCATTAAGAAGGTTCCCAAAATTCCACGGACGAAAAATGAAATTGGTACAACATATTTACACCTTTTACAAATTTAATGAAAGGAACAACTCAACACAGTAGGGAAGAGCATTTTGCGCATGAAACTTTGAAACTCAATACATCCCCAATTTCAAGTTTATCCATTGAAAATGGATGTAGGCCTTTCAATTTATCGTGTTCTTAAGAATCTAGTATAATGTAGAAAAATAAGAAACATCTTTCTAGGCGAGGTTTTGAGACTTATTATTATCACATGATTCATATTCCCAAAACTCGAGAGGTGGATGTCGCCGGAATGTGCCGTCATTGTTGTGGTACAAGAATAGTACGTGGCACAAAAGCCACCTCCCGAGCGAAACATTAAAATCCACCCAAATTAAATAATTTCGAAATCGTCAGGGAAATCAAACATTTCGTAAAGTATTGTGAATGGCACCACAACAATTCAATGTCTTCGTATGAGCATGTCAACGCGTCTTAGATAAATAGTATCGATTGAATTGGGTAGATCAAAGTCGATCGACAACACTTGAGGTAACTTACGCAGTTTCGTCAGTATTCTGTAGAAGTATATTTGTCTTCGAGCCTGATCGTCAAAGGCAGATGCTAACTTGTTCAAAATGTACAATAAAAGACTCAATCGAATGTTTTGATTGGGTCAGATGCTGCCTAGACCGAAAATTTAATGTAACCCCGAATTATAACTAAAAAGAAATACAGGGAGTGGAATTCAGGAAAGGTCGTAAGACGATTGCTCTTATCTATCCCAAAAAAGACGATCGTGACACTTGTACATTGACGCTAACCATTGGTTTAGCCAATGAGTTAGTAAATTGCAGAATGAAATTGTATATGCTGATCCTTCGAATTCCTTTGTACATTATTCAGTTCATTGTTCATAGCAATTGTAAAAAATGCGCTTTTACATCGTACGTATCACTTGTTCATAGTAGTACATGCTATTCGTACATTATTCGTTTAAATCATATTGGTTTTACTGGACTTACATTGTAACAATTGAATCTATGGGCCATTCCATTGAAAAGTTGGGAAATGTGTTACGAGGGAACCGTCTTCTGGCTGTTACGAGTGAACCGTCTTCTGGCTAAGAATGCAAAGGTTGGACATCTTTCGCATGAAGGAGTTGTACATTGAACCTATAGAGGAATTTTCTTCATACAACACAAATCTCGTGAGTGCACGGTTTAGCAGGAACACATGGTTCCCTCGCAACCTACCAATGGAATCGCCCCTATCATAAAACAAGTTCAATGTACATGTACATGCTACATGTTGTGTGTACATTACACATTACATGACGTACGTCATAGAATTAAAACGGTCATAAAAATTTTCTGGAGAGTTGTAATGCTAAATTCCTTTTTTTGGGTGTATCGATACTCTTAAGTGAAGTGAAAAAGTAAAAACAAAGTAGATCTTTGTATCGAATAACTTTTTAGTTAGTAGCTTTTCATAAGTAGGAGCAACAATTCTTGAATGATCGCAATCCCCTCTGCGCACCACCAGCAATACGACTTACTATTGAACATTACAGTATTGATGAATAAAATGCTATATACTATCTATAAAAAGAAATGCCATTGACGAATTTATTATCATAAATCTGGGTTAAATTGAAATGCTCTTTAGATAAGTGTAAGTTATAAAAAGTAAATATTTGTGAGTTGTAACGAAATATCAAAACGAAATCCCAAATTTTTATATAGAGTGTAGTGTAGTGTAAGACTTTTTACAACATATTTTTACAAAAAGGAAGCTTTCCAAAATGTAGTCAGAAAAGAATATTTTTGTTAGAAATTCAAATAACAAAATAAAAATTGTAAATTATTTTTATACTTTTCTAAGAACATTTTCATCAACTTTGTACGGCTTTCTAAATTAAAGAAAACTAATAATATTTACAATTGAGCAATTTAAACAGTGTGTAGACGGTTTCAATCTGAGAGAAAACAGGCAAATAATCGAATGTATGCACCACTAGAGTTCTCACATTTTCAGTTTTTGGTAATAGTATATTACAGTGGATCCTGCGAAAGTAATTCATTACATGACGACACAATTTTGTCATAAGAGCTAAACTAACGAGTGTTTTTTTGAGCAACAAGCTTTGATAACGTTATTTTGACGAGTGTAGAGCTTGCATATCCGAGCCGAATGCGAGATATGTAACTTCACGATTCAAAATATCAGTTCTCAAAGCGTGTTGCTCAAAGTAACACGAGTGAATTTGTGAGTTCTCAAAATTTTGTCCTAAGTAATGAATTATGCAGCAGGGTCCACTCTATAATGTTTGTTGGGTATCCATCCGAAAGTTGAGCATTACATGTATGTTTACCCCCTATGAAAACCATGCATTACATGTAGGGTCTTTTTTACTTCACTAGTGAAAACAAAAGTTTTACCTTGAAAAAGACCCTACATGGTTTTAATAGGGGATAAACATACATGTAATGCTCAACTTTCGGATGGGATAGCCAATAAAATATTTTTACATGTTTCTGCTCGGTAAATGCGTCATTGCCTTGCCGGAAGCGACGCGGAAGCATTTACCAAGCATCAATATGTAGCGAATTGTGAGTAAGTGCTTCCAAATGTTTGTTTAACTAGAAGAATTATAGCAATCGCCTTCAGCTTATTCAGCAGCAAATTTTCTACGAGTCAAAAAAAAATTTGGAAACACAAACGTAACGTAATGTCCTATTAATCGTCCGTGATAACATGCCACACATACAAGCAATTCGAAAATCGTACATTTAACAAGGCAGACATGAACGCCAAATTATCTCGTATAGAAAAGATTTGATTTACGCTTTGGTTTCGCAAATCCACAGTAAAAAGTAAGCTTATTGGAAAATAAAACCAGCTCGTAATAATTTCAGCCACGCAAAACCAATAGCATAAAAAAACAAAGAGCAACAGACACAATTCATACTCAACAGAAAATAATTGAACAAAACAAGAATTTTGCTAAGATTTTCATCAAAAAAAAAAAAATTAACAATGAAAACAAGCGGATTTTTGAGTCTAATTTTCATTAGGATCCGTGCCAAATTATAATAATGTTTGCTATAAATGAATGTGTTCCACCGAATATGAAAATATATTGACAAAGTGTTGTTTTTGCAATGTCGTTATTAAAGTTTGAAAAGAAATCGAGATCTTAAACAAAATGAAAGTAATTAATTTAGATTTGTAAGGACGATTTTTAAGCTCATTTCTGCGCACTCCTCGCAATATGGTAGTGAGAAATAGTAGTATGTAATGTTCTTACGTGTTTCATCATTCTATATCATCAATGTAACTTTGAATGTTACTATGAGAAAATCAATTTCTTGTCATAGATTTTACGAAAAGCCCACTACAAACGAATAAAAAGTTGAAGTGTTCTACAGGGACCGAAACCTTAGATTGTGCAACTTTTCATTTTACAAGCTTGTCGACAGATACACTGAAAATGAGCAACTTTATGCGAATAAAAAACATTCTCAACAACAAAATTCCGCTAACGACCTTCGATTCTTGTCATGAAATATATTTTCAGTTTTGGCGGGGATTTTCATAATGAATGAGAACATTTAGTTCGTGTGAGTGTGAAGCTTTCCATCTTTTTTTCAACTGAAAAATTATTTTGCCTATGAAATTTCAATCAATGATGACAACCCACCGATGACAAATCATCGACGAAGGGTGCACCGACGGAAAGACAGGAAGTGTGAAAACCAGTGCCTATTTTTGGAAGATCATTTTAATCGTTATTTAAAAATTATTTGGAAATATGATTTTCCAAAAGTAGGCCCTCGTGAAAACATTAAGTAGATATTGCCACTAAATAATTTCGTGTTTTGTTTTATAACAACAGTTATTCATTCGTTTTGAAAAGCCCCACCTAAACTAAAAATTTATTTTATGACAATAATCTAAGGTAGATGACGTTAAAGGCGTTTTATTGTGAAGAATGTTTTAAGATTATGACGTTACTCATTTTCAACGTGCGAGTATTTGATTTGTGGACCAGCTGCTCAAATGAAAAGTTGCGCAATCTAAGGATTCGGTCCCTGTATATTAGGTTGGTTTTTTCGGGTTAGGTTCGGGAATTCAGTTCTTCTAGTGTCTACGTGATACGGAAGGTAGAATATTAGACATGTATTTTTTTACTAACCTTTTAAATTTATTTTGAGGTTTTTTTTTAATTTTTTAGAAATTGGGAGAGAGGATTGAATCCAGTATACATCGTCCAATTTGAAGTTGATTATTGATTCTATGCAAGTTTTTAAGTTGTCGTCTATTTCTGGGAATCATAACCTCATTCAAATATGCGAAAGCGTTGAAAAGAGCGAGACAGATTTAGTCTGTCTCGTTCTAATCCACGTGTTTGTACATTTGAATGAATTTATGTTTCCCTGCCCCAAAAAAAATTTTAGAAGTTTATAAAAAACTACGTGTCTAATATTTTTGCCTTGCGTACAACGTACACCTTGAAAGAACTAGGAATTCCCGACCCGACCCCGAAAAAAACCAACCTACTGTATATTTACATAATGGAGATTTGTACGGTGTTTCTAAAATATATGTAGCAACAACATTCTACGAAAGAACAATAGAAATGTGGTATGAACAATAAGAAATAGTGTTTTATGCTTTTGTTTTATAAAAATGAAATATTGCTCTTACTACTTTCGCTGCAGTAGCTGAATACAAAAACAATTCTCCATTTTCATGTAATAATTGCGATATTTTTCATGCAATTACTCATTACAACTTAGTTTTTTCTTATTTGACATAAATAAATGTAAAAGAATAGAAAATTAAACGAAAATTTCGGCTTTTATTTTCATTGTCAGCTATTGAAACAAGAGGAAATTTTGTTCCTGTATGGACTGTGTTCGTTTTTCAATTATTTTTTTTTTTAAAAAATGGGACTTGCTTAAGAACTTATCGAAAAGTCTTTTTAAATTTATTTACATCGTCAATTTAAGAAAGTTCTCAATCCCAAACCCGAAGTCAATCTCCATTGGCAGTTCACCCTTTGTATTTATATGAATTTTCATTTTTGTTGAGTTAAAATTAGTACATTCTCTGGATTTTCTGGTACATTTCTTCGAGCTCAAAAGTTTTTACAAAATTTTCGGTCGTTTCATTTCAAGTCTAAAAATATTACTCAAAAAATATTACAAAAAATAAACTTATTTCAAACACAAAACTCGAAAACATAGCATCATTTATAAACATTTCATCGGAAAAAATCACATATTCAGCTACTACAGCACTTACTTTACTAAAGTAGTAAAGATAGAGAGGCATTTTGGCTTTTATTCGACAGACGACGACATTTGTGACGCCGCCCGGCAGATGTCTCAACAACAAAATACTAGAGATTTAAAAAGAGTATACAGCCATGCATTAATAACTATTATCATTTTCATTAAATTTTTTAGACTCGTACGAAGAACGAAGTTCTTCGAAAAGGGGTCTGTTACGTTTACCACGACGTTTGTAACTAGCCTAATTTCGACCTGGGAGTAGAGGGGGTAGCATTATGGTCCTTAGATGACGAATCGACAATAACAAAAATGTCCTTCCGTCCGTCACCGGATTCAACCCATTTTCAAAAACTTTTTTTTCCCTGAAAGGTAATTGTAATGATTTTTTTGGGATTGAATTTGGGCAATGTCGAGCCAAGGACTATAGACCTAGTGCCGTTTATGTGGGTTTTGGTCTTTCGTACAAAACACGAGTAATTCTTTTCCGATTTTCGTAAATTTTTTTTGTTTGAAAGGCATGCCTGACAATTTATGTTGAGTGGTTCGAGCTGTAGTGTCCTTAATATGGGCCAAGCTCACGCTACGCGACCCTACACGATATTTGGTAGTTTTTCGTGAATATTTGTGAAATGATTAGGTTTTTTGTGCAGTGTTGTAAAGAAAAAAGGGGAAAACTTTTTTGTCAGAGGAAGCATGGGTCAGAAGTCTCTCCTAAGTGCTCTGGGTCTTTTCTAGATTCTGTGCATATTTTAAGGGTTTGTAGAGGTTTTTAGCGCCGGTGCTTCGTACGGGTTCTTCAATATTGCCCTTTCGGCAATTTCCAGTCTAATTTAATGTGGACATAATTGTACGTAAGAGTTAAGGCAATATTTACTTAGATACGTTCGATTTGCAACATCTATTCTGTTTGCCATATCTATTCTGATACGTACGGGTCCCTTGCATATGTTTTTGTGTTCTTTTATTTAAAATTGCAGTATGATGAAAGTTATAAATGCTGGGCTGTAATATTTTCCAACTGCCACGAGCTTCGAAATCGAACTAGTTTTTCTCATCATATCATTCCGAGTAATCTGTAAAACGATTTCAATTAGGGGAATGAGGGGGAATACCGATCAGCGGGTAATATCGATCAGGGCAATATTACGTATTCTTTCATTATTACATTCTTTTTAAAACTGTCAGATCAATTTGTGCTTCGATATTTCCAGGGAAGGCTCAGCATATTAGCACATAATTTCCCTCTTTATAATTTTACCAGTTTGAATGGAAGTTTTTCAACGTTATCAAAGCTAATTGTAATACATTTGATTTATTTTTGTTTATTAAATATGGCTTTTTTGCCACACCTGCACTGAGGGGTATTTGCGACCATGGAAATATGCATAGGATGTCATGAATGCAAAATGCGTGTTGAAATGTGTGATATGTTTTTATATGTCATACATTTTTCGGGTGCGCAATTCAGGTTGTTTTTGAAAATTTTTTGCGAAACACTGTCCTTGAATGCATAACTTAGTATTTTTCTTCAATAATAAACTGGTGCCAATGTTTAAATTTAACTTTCATTGTTAAAATTCTGGGTTTTCTTCTATGTACGCCATTAACCCATGCGAGCTTGCAATTATCGCAATTACCAGCAAGGTTCCCCAATTCAATTTGGTAGTCCTGAAGTTAAAATTAGTTTTAAAGACATATTTTCCGATAAATCTTGAATTAATCAGGAGCATTGAATTGTTATTTAAATTTAATAAAAAAAATGTTAATTAATTTTTCATAAATAAACACTGAAAAAATGAGTTTGAGCTCAGGTGCTTGCCATTCCGCAGCAATCCTACTTAAAGGTAGCTACTAATCTGATAGATTGTACTTTCTGGTAAAATGTCCATAAAATTGCAGTAAATTAAAACGTGTTTACATGACGATAATTACGATAATTTTTTTTGCTAAGACATTTTTAAAATATGCTTTATTTCCTTAATACATTTGTGCACATTTTACATAAATGTATTATATAATATACATATATAAATACCGTGATTGTATACCAATTAATGGAATCGACTATTGGTTATTTAATGATTATAATCTTTTGATGGCGTTATCGTAATATTTATCCTTAACTTACATGAATAAAATTCGTAACATTTTAAGATGAAAACAAAACATAACTTTTGAATGAATTTGTTTTATACGAGGATATATTGTAAATTGTACTAAATAATAAATAATATATTGCTATGGACCATAAGAAAATGGGCAATTACTTCACAACAAGTACTGTATGTTTTGAGCGGAGAAATTGAATCAAGGAAGTAAAGGTACGTATAAGTGGGCCGAGTCCACAAGCATTTTATTCCCGGTCAAATTCACATTTTATTAGTCAAACGCGAAACGGGGAATATCACGTTTCACACAATTATTATAATATTAAAAAATTAGGTAAAGCCCGTACGATGTCGCTTAAAGCCGTCAATGTTTGAATCTATTGATGAAATTTCTACACCTAACTCTTTTTTGTTGAGATTGTGTGACCTCGGCTGACTGGTCACCACATTAACCACTCTTGTCGTCTCCTCAAATTCACTTACTAGCCTGTCTGTCACCTTTACTTATGAAAAAATTGTTTTTAAGTATTTAAATTCGAAGAGCATTTAAGTTCCCACCTTTTAAGCTGCAACTTTTCTTCTCCCGAGATTTGTCGACATGTGTTGGTCTACGCTACACTTATCATTATTATGTACTCCTCACATGCTATGCGACATTTTGGCTATCTCATTTTGATTAATTCGTATACACAGTTCAAAGCATTCATAATTAACTCATAATAGCCTCTCGGTTGACCTTCTTATAAATCGGAGGTAACAAAACCGAAGCTCCAGTCTAGAAAACTTAAAGACTGAATCGAAAATCCTGCTTATCCATTAGATCCCAACTATGTCTCTTTTCAATCAAGTGGACCAAATGAATAATAATATAAGTTGATATAATTCTATTTCATAATTTATTGTAACCTTGTCCGCTTCGTACAAAATCTGATCTGAAAAATTGGAAAATTTAACGTTTTGTCACCGATTTCTTTCAGCGCCCTCATCTGTTTTATGGATGATTTGGTGAACGCAACCTATTCAATTTTTACGCATTATCTGTGTGGTAATAGTACATTTTCTTGGGGTTAAGCATTTTTAAAGAAGAGAAGGTAAACATTTAGGGTGAGAGAAAAGTTAGTTTATTGTGAGTAGTAACAATATAATTTTGTTGAATGCTCAAAATGTAATAAAACGAAATTCAAAGTTTTTCCGTTAAATATTTATTGATGAAAATATTATATTGCATATAAAACAAAAACTAAATTTTGTTGAAAATTTATGTCGCAGTTATCAAATGTAATTGTTTCTTTTAATCAATTTTTCTTTGAATTTTTGTTTTTATCGTAAATTGTATCAACATTCTATGAAAAAATCTCTTGTCTTATCATATACAAATGAAACTATAAACATAAAATTTATAACGATTTGTACATATAATTAAAGTTTATACACATCACGAAAATAAATATGCATAATACACTCACTGGTAGTTTCTTTGGAAATACTGTCATTTGCAGTTATGATAAGTTGTAGGTCAATGCATTATTCAAGATTATTCATGAAATCCACACAAAAATTTGTTATAGTGGCCTTGCCTGTAAATCTATGTAACAAACAATAATTAACGACATGTTTTTTATGTTGCGAGTTTGAAACAGTTGAATTCAATTAATCAAGTCCTCTGTTTGTTTTTCATTTCATTTTATTTGTGGGTGATCCTAACTTAAGCGTAGCGTCCGGTGTGGGCCAAGGCTCAGTAAACGGTCCCCTCCTTTTTATAGTATTCTTTGATGACTCTGATCCATTAATGGATGAAATTATTGCTTTAAATTTTGCCGATGATAAAAAACTCGGCAAAATTATAAACAGTACAGAAGATGCTTTGAACCTCCGAGAGGGAATTAATCGTTTTGTGAAATGGAGTGACGAAAACCGACTGCACATCAACAAAGGAAAGTGTAAAGTAATCACTTTCACTCGTAAGCGAAACCCGATTGTTTTCGACTACACTATAAACGGAGAATCTGTTAATAGAGTCAAGGAAACAATGGATTCGGGTGTGATTTTCGACGAAGCTGCAACATTCCAATAGCATTACGAATATGTCGTGAATCGCGCGGTTTCGACATCAAAATTTGTAAAACGGCAATCGCAACACTTCTCAACGCCTTATATTGATAGATGTGAACAGCTAGAATTAAAAACGTTAGTGAGACGTCGTCTTAACGCTAGCATTCTATTTATTCATTCTATAATCAAGGGTAAATACCATTCGCCGTACCTAAGATCACTGATAGTTCTAAATGAAGGCATGCGCTTATTACGGCGTCCGAATTTTATCACTTCTTTAAAGGCCAACAATTCCCCATTTAACAATGCTTGTTGTATGTTTAACATAGCAGCAAGGAACATTGACCCAACTTTGCCACATAAGCAATTTCATGCCGAACTGTTTAAAATACCAGATAATGTTTTCGGAGACTGGTTAAAGCTTCGATTTATCCGAAATTATGTTGAATAAAATTTAATAAACCCAATATTCACTTGCAGCTTGAAAATCGCTCTAACCTGAATTTGGTTAATCATATCGAGTCTCACGACTTTGAAAGTAAAATCCAAGTCACTACGACTTGTGCACACTTACTAGTCTAGTCGACTAGTTCAAACTAATCGCTCTCTTTCAGGTGGACTCTTGGCTATAATTGCACGACTACACTTCTAGAATAACCAAACTTATGTTAACACGAAACGAATGACGACACCATTGCTGTTGTTGATGTTGATATTTTTACTTCTAAAATTTTCTTTTATTTCATAACCTTAAATTTAACTTATTTTTAATATTTCTAATTTATATTCTTGTTGCTTGTTACTATTATTTATATTATTTATATGTTACTATTATTGTATTTTATTGTAATATTTATACAGTCGACTGTACTAGACCGACTTTAAATAAACGAATTGAATTGAAGAACGAAGTTCTTCGAAAAGGGGTCTATTGCGTTTACCACGGCGTTTGTAACCCTTCGATTTTCGACATCGATCATGATCCTTAGATGGCGAATCAGCAATAAAAAAAAAGTCCGTCCGTCCGTCTGTCAACACGATAACTAGAGTAAAACTCAACCGATTTTCAAAAACTTTTTTCCCCTGAAAGGTAATCGAAAAATCTTTTATGGGATTGAATCTGGCACTGTCGGCCCAAAGGCCGTTTGAAAGGTTTGAAAGGCCTGAGCTGATAATTTTTTATTTTGAGCCCTTGGACTTAGGTAGGGCACTAAAAACGAGTCTCTGCTAAGGCTCTACGTATTTTGTGTACATAACTCCAGCAACTCTTTTCCGATTTTCATAATTCTTTTTTGTTTGAAAGATCTAGGCATGGTCGACAACTTATGGAAGAAAAGTTTTTGGATTTGAGTCCTATGACTTAGAGGGCATTAAAACGAGTCTCTGCTGGGGTCCTACGTGTTTTTTGAACATAAGTCGTCCCTTTGACAAACAAGTGACCGCGTTGATTGGTTCGAAGGATACATAATTCATCCGGTGAAATTTATTTCGAAAAATATTAATAGTTCGCAGTACGTAACTGTGTACTTGATACGTTTGGAATTGAAAGCTTCGAGTAGCTGAGGAGCGTCAATGTGTTTGGTGAGCACATTTTGTACGAAGAAAATACTTTCCCCGTATTCAACGTTCCCCGTATTACACTTCCTCCGTATTCCACTTCCCCTGTATTCCACTCCGCACGTATTCCACGTTCACCGCATACAACGTTCCCCGTATTCAACTTTTCCCGGATTCCAAGTTCCCCGTATTCAACGTTCCCCATATTCCACTTTCCCCGTTTTCCAAGTTCCCCCGTATTCAACTAACGATTGGCGCTCAAAAATTATCTCTACTTTGTCCAACAGCAAAAGTTCCCTAGCAACAAAGTGAGGAAGCCCCGAAATTTGAATAGTTTCGGATCAAAAAGTTTTCTTCTACAAAGTTGTAGGATATCAAAAACTCTAAGACTTTCTCTAACACAACATCTTGACTGACTTTTGGCCGATTTTCAATTTTGACCCGTTTTTTACCCAAAACTCCCTTATTTGAGAACAATATCCCACCCCGGAACATGTTTTTTCGACGTTTTGCACCATCCCCGACAACATATCAAAAAGTATTTTTTTTACTCCTCAGTTTAAACGCAAAAATAACGGGATTGTGACAGACAGACAAATAAATAAATAGACACATAAATAAATAGACAAGTAAGCAGACAAACTTTTGACTTTTATAATTATAAATGCTGCTATCGAGAAGTGAGAGATAAAGCTAAGTGTAAGCTGAATTTAAATACTTAGCAATCATTTCCGCATCTGAGGGTTGTGTGGCATTAAGATCCAAGACTGAAAGGAACTCCAAATAGTCCATAAAGTTGGATGACGATGAAAAAAGTTGATAAGTGTATTTTTTTGAAAGCAGACGTTTGTTTCGGCCCTATACCTCCTGCCTTTTATCAAATTTCGTTTGCTTCCTCAGAACTCCCCTTCACTACCATGCCAGCAGATCCGAGAGTGAAAAAGATGTTTTTTTCCAGGTATCCGAATCTGACTTACCGTTTTTCCCGGTATCCGTCAAAATCAGGCAATGTAACGCGAAAAATAATTGTGATAAACATGAGATTTCTTTCAGTGTGTAACGAACGAGTCGATTTTCCAACCTTGATGGGCTTTTTCGATTTCGAATCCTTTCGACAAATTGCACATTTGTTCACTTTTTCAGCTTGTTCTATAGATCCATGTCTTTTATTTTCTGGAATTTATTTCCTTAAGTTTCCTATGATTTTATTTTCCGTAATTAGAAGAGAATGAACTGAACAAAGTTTGCTTATCTACACTAACTTAGGGGTGATCCACATACTACCTACGCATTACGGACGTTACATTTATTTCGAAATGTTTTTTCATGCATTTTTGAGTACAGGGGGAAGGGGGGGGGGGCTAAAAATAATATTTTTTTGCGTAACGTAATAAGTGGATGTCCCCTTAGCCTTCTTTTTGATTGATATTTCAGAAAAGTAAAGAAAAACATTTCTAGACCATGATAATTGCATCAACCTTACTATCACAAACTAGAACAGAGTGGTACACGTTCCAACACAGAACCATAAGACCGTTTTTACTCGTACTGGTCTAATGATTCATCGACTGGTTCCATTCTTTAATTCGAATAAACAAACACACACCGCTACAATAATTTTTAAAAAGAGATTGAAACCAGCTGGTTCAAATTAGTGCGTAAAACTGAACTAGCGTCAACTGTATTTTTATAGCACACAATCACAGAATATTCAACAGTCTTGCCAGTCACTCTATTTTTAGTATGACTATGAGAAATAGTAGATTACAGTGGGGGGTGTGGAAGTAAGTCATTACATTAGAGATCAATTTTGTGAAATGAGCCAAACTCAAGAGGGTGTTTTTAAGCAAAAAGCTTTGAAAACTGCTTTCTGACGAAATGATCCTGAATGGATGACTTACTAAGCACTCCCCACTGTATGCTATTTTAATCGGTGTCCCATCCGAAAACGCGTCATTACATGCAGATATACATGTAATGAGAAGTTTCCCTAACATACATGTAATGAATAATTTCCGTAGGGTGCACATTGCACATATACATGTTATGACAAGTTTGCGGTGGGACATCGATTCAAAGAATTTTCTGTATACGTGAGAGTGTATTGGTTGTCACGAAAAATATTTTCCCATCACTTGGGACGAAAAGTTGCTTTCCGCGATATGTGCACCACCGCGCGTATGTACACATCTCGTTTGTATTGGGGGATGTTGAAATATACTATAACCATTTGATCGTAGATGAAAACCAAAAAATTAAATTAAAACAAAATAAAACGAAACGATACGGACGAAAATGAAAACTGATGAAGTATTTAAGTAATTGTGTAATGTTATAGCTTACTATTTGTATTTGTATTTGTATTTGTGTTTGTATTTTTTTAGAGACTCCACTAACAGCTTTTTACAGCCAATAACAAGTGTTGTCTCAGAGTAATGCGAATGTAGCGTCTTTGTTATTATGCAATTACTCCAAGAATTGTTAGGCGCTTGATTAATATCTCGCCTAAATGTAGGCTTAGATATTTCGTGCACAAATTCGTCGTATATGGGTTACGTCATACGATTTATTCAGTGTGTACGTCGTTATGGGCACCAAACACACCTCAACTACCCAACTTTTTGAAGATTGAGTGAACTTTAGGACGTTATTAATGCACTACACTTGCTAGAAAAATTCCATGCAGAATTTTTCCGACACGGGATTTGAACCCGGATCGTTTTGGTGGAAGGCCAGTACGCTAACCACTGTGCGAACCCGTCCCATTATGAATATTAATACATTAAATTGTCAAAAAATATGTCTGCGCTGTCGCCGCCGCTTTTTTCGTTATCAACGTTTAGTACAATTTTGACTTTTTGGCGAATCAATTTAATATTTGTGTATCGTTGCAAAAAACTAAAGACATACTTAAAATTTGATGTTTGACACATTTACAGCTTACAAAACTGTATTTATCGTCAGAACGGTGAAATCCCGCAGCCCCCACTGTATAGGATTTTCTTCAATGTATAGCATGAAAGTAACGTTCCTCGGCACACCCAGGCTTCATAATATATGTAGTCTTGAAGTTGTTGCCGCAACGGATCGTACACAGAAGAATGACAAATATGACGTCACCCATATTCTATGAATTCTGTGTACAAATATCTGAGTCTGACTTTGGACAGAGATATAATTAGCACCGGAAGAAATACTAATGGTAAAATGCTAGCTACCGTAAGGCGTGGTTCGGCATGTGATCCAAAAAATGCCTGCCGGTAAAACACATTGATGGAGCGAACCGGCATTCTAAGCCCTACTAGTTTCCGCACCTGGTGCATCAAAGATGTCACTAGGTTTGTGTGAAATTTACTAATGACACAGTAAAAGCGTCGATAACAAAAGGATCTCTAAGAAGAATCCATGTAAGCAAAAGCTCTCAAAAAATTGCGGAGCTAGTAAATGAAATTCGACATGTCTTTGCAGGCGGATGAATGTAAACAAATCTAAAGTGTAATTGTACTCAACAGTAATTGATGAGATCAATGAAATGCTGATTTTCAGTTGATCACATTAGAAGATAAATTAGGAAATCGTTTGTCGAAAGCCCTCTCTCTATTGCTTTTGCCGACTCGTTGCTGGACATTTCACTACTGAACAATGACGCGTTTTTCCGTGTTATGTGATTTATCAAAGAACCGGTGCCGCTACAAAATCCGGAGGCACAAAATCCAGAGGCGTCAAAATCCGGACGAAAAATCCGGAGGCTACAAAATCCGGAGGCGTCAAAACATAGAGGCGTCAAAATCCGTAGGCGTCAAAATCCGGTGGCGTCAAAATCCAGAAGAAAATAAAAAATCATGATAAAATCTGGACGAAATATGTATTGTTATTTACAGCACCTACAGTTTATTTATACAAATTGTGTTATGAATATGTATTGCTGCGCCGCAGGCCGTAAATAAAATTTAAAAAAAAGTGCGGTGGAGGGGCGGTAGCCCCCGCATAGGGGGTCAAGGGGGAATATCCCTCTTGCGGGGTCCAAGGGGCACAGCCCCTAGTGGGGTTTGGGACAGAGCCCCATTCACATATGTCCGCCTGCAGGGCGTAACCAAGCCCGCCTCAGGCGCGGGAGTGAGGGGGTAGAGCCCCCCAAATATCAAATATAATTAAGACCGTCACGTCGCCAATGAATTACGATCATTCATTCGCTGTGATATATTTTAAGTTGAATGTTAGATTTGTAAAAATTCAAAATACGTTATTGTATACTTAGTATTAATAAAAATCCGGAGGCTACAAAATCCAGACGCAACAACATCATCAGGATTTTGATGCCTCTGTATTTTGACGCCACCGGATTTTGACGCCTCCTGATTTTGAAGCCTTTGGATTTTGACGTCTCCGGATTTTGACGCATCCATTGAAAAAGTCAGTTAAATAATCCCAGCTTTTAGACAAAAAATACTAAAAGTCAAATAAAAATTACAAAATGTCAGTTAAAAGTTCGAAAACTTAAGATTTCAACTTTTTTGCTATCTGTAATTTTAGAGGTTTTACCTGACAAATTATATATAAATATTTGAATTTTTTCAACTGTAACATGGACAATATTTAACTGAAAATTTGAAATAATTAATTAAAACTTTAACTAACATGTTTTAATATTTTATCTGAAAATTATATTTTTTTTTCAAACAAAAATATTTATTTTTAACTAAAATATTCATATTTCGGTAACTAAAAATTTGTTTATTTTATCTGACAATTTTGATTTTTTAACTGACATTTTGTATTTTTTACGATGCAAAAACATTTATATCTGACTAAATTCAATATTTTAACTAACAAATTTATTTATTTATCTAAAATACTATATTTTCGTTTGAAATCGTATTAAAAATTAACTAACATTTTGAATTTTGATTCATACGGTTTAATATAATCCTTTTTCAATTCGTATTTAGAAAATTGAGATGTAGCCCTCATTCCATTTGTAATCCGGTAAAAATTGGTTGAAGTAGTACTACAAAGGCTATCAAGTATCCACTATACATGATTGTATACCATCTAAACCAATTAACCAAAAACGGAAATTGTTCATTATGAAACCAACAAAAATTTGAATGACATTACAAATTACTTGCAACACGATTCATTATGACCATTGAAAATCTAAATTATAAAAACCTACATGTAGAAGTCATGTATGAAACTATGAGGTATGAGTAGGTAAACATATTAGCCATAATAAACAACATTTACCCACCTGTACAGATACACATATTTCTAAAAAAATATATAAGTTTGTTTATGGTCTGGCACACATTTTCGATTTATATTAGGTTGCAACGAATATAAGGTAACTTGCGGTTAAGTTAATTAATGTCAAATCAGTTTGCAATTTAAAACGCGATGTATGTATACACATACAAATAGAACATTTTGTGGCTGAAAACTAATACGATTTATTTATATTTTCTGAATTTACTTTTGAATTGAGACGAAATTGAATTCAATTCAACGTTAGTTTTTAAAGCCTTGAGTTCGCTAAAAACTTTTCCTGCAACTGAAAATCAATTTAAGAGTATTGAATGAGATGTTCGATAATTTCCAGATTATCTTACACTGTCAGTAATTTAGGCAGTGAGTGTGTAGATCACAACTTCAGATACTTTAAACCTCCCATTTGCGAATACACTCTTTCTAAAATTACAAGAAAATAAAGATTTCTGAAAAATTTCAAGTTTTTACGAAAATTTACCAAAAATATTGAAAAGGAAATAAAATATAAATTTTAAAAGAAATGCATACTTCAAAAAATCAAACTTTCAGTTACGGGCATGTAATATGAACTTTTTACTTATGAGAATTGCGGGAAATCCCTTCTATCTGATATTATATTCACATTTTTTTATTTCCAATGAATTATTTTTGATATTGAAACAGATTACAAGTCTTCAAATAACAGCTCCAACGATGCACCAAATAGAATTCTATCGAAAACTTGATTTGCTTTGATTTGAATTTTGCCACCGATTTGGTTCAAATCGTTGAACAGAATATAATACATCATAGAACTTAAATAGGTGGCAATGCGTTGACAGCAACCCTCAAAACAATAATACAAATTTGAACAGAAAATAAATAATTTGATAACAGAAAACGTTTTAATTTCGTTGAAATAGTAAAAATAATTTAAATAATTTGTTTACTGTGAAAAAAAAAGTATTGTGACAATAATTTCATGTGATATTCAATACATGAACGGATTGTTGACATATGTACGAAGTCAACAATAGTGTAAACACTGCATGGAATGTTGCCGAAAATCTGCGGAAACTACTCTGCGTTCAAATTTCTGCCCTAATTTGCATAAGAAACTTGCGAGACTTGCGAAAGAGACAAAAAACTTTGTGAGGAATTTTGTATGGAGTTTTTTTTCTCTCTTTCGCACTAAGTTTCTTATGCAAATTACGGCAGATTTGTACGCAGAAAATTTGGACTTTTGAAAAGGCGCCCAAGTATTGAGCGAATCTATAAATTTTAGGTGTAAATGCGCCAAGATTCTCATAGACTATTCAAAAAGTAATTGTTTCATACGAAAATGCGCCCACCGCATCTTGACAATTCGTGAAAAAAAATGCACATCTGCGAAATGCGTTGGCCACATTTTCATATTTTTAATTGTTTTTCCCGATAATTAGTATTTTATTCCCAATATTTCATTAATTATCTACCCAGAATCGCTCAAAGTGATTGTAATCAATTTGTGAATAAATTAAATTAGCGATTTAAAAATTCCGTGTTTCAATTTCATATAATTTCATTTAATTTCTTTTTGTATCACATGGCAGAAATTAATTATAGAGGAAAAATCATACATTACTATGCAGCTATTTAAGTGGAGACCCCTACGATGATTATTAAACGATTTAAAATTTTATGGATAATTCTATTTCTTCTTGAATTTGAAAAGTACTGAAAAATCTACCATGACTTTAAAAATATAAATATTCAAAACATTTGGAAAATTTAATATTTTTACCTATGGAATTATCTAAATTGGCGAAATAAAGTAGAGCAGCCTCATTAAATGTTAATAGAATTTACACATTTTATGAAATTGATTTTTTTTTCAAGAATGACGAATTCCCCACGACATTCTCAAATTAAGAATTTTAAGAATTTTGTTTCTCAAATTTAGGATTTTAGGAATTTTTTAAGAATTTTATTTAATTTTTAGGAAGTAGATATTCGAAAATTGGGTCTGCTCGAGACAACTGTATTCGAAACAAATTTATTCACTTAAAAAGATAATTACAATTATAATGTCAGATTTACTGAACCCTATGAGAACCTACAAGGTTATTCTGAAATTATGAACGCATCCGTTTCCTTTGTTTAGAAGTTTGACATTTGCGGGAAACGTTCACTTTTTCCACATATTTTCAAATGGTAACATTCACACAATGAACAGCAATTCAGTGGAAAAATTCGAAATTTGTAACCAAAAGCTCTTGGAAAATTTTACAATGATCCTGAACAATAGTGAAGTGTTTGAAACGTGTCCACCGTCCACATTCAGTACAATAGTCTCAATTTGTTAATATTGCAAATATCACCCACTAAGCTATTCTAAAGTCACCGATAAATAATCGATCCTCTAGTAGTAATTCAAAAAAACTTGCCTTACAAATTCTCGTTTCATTTTATTTGAACAAATTATTTCGTTAAAGTATTTACATGTCACAGATTACTAGAAATTTACATCGAATAATTGAGTTTATTCGCTTTTTACTTCAACTCTTCCATTATTTTCAACATAATCTGAGCCTAAAAATTTGTTGAAAGGTGAAAAAATCATATTTATATTTCGCTACGACGCTACGACGCTATGACACATTTGACGTGTCTATCTTATTTTTTCGATTGGTGATTGAAAATTAGTCTTGATATAGTCACGTTTACAAATCACATATTTTCAAATGTGTTTCAAATGTGAAAAACAAATGTGAAAGTATGTGAAACACATAATTTTGCAATGGCACATTCGTCGTTCCTATGAAACTCTATCAATGGGTCAGTGCACATGCACATCTCAAAACTACATATATAAATGTGCCGAGATGTGCACTAACATCACAAGAAAGTGATCCGGAAGTGGTCACATGTGACAGTCACAACTCGCGAATTTGGGCAAAATACGCAAATTTGACTAGATGTGACAGGCTCTGTTTGTTACTCTGGGCTCTGTTTGCTTATTACTATATTAAGATACGTTCGAGTCTTTTTGCAAGATTTATTCTATTTGCAACATCTATTCTGTTTGTCAAATCTATTGTGGGAACGTCCATAAAAGACGTCCACTTTTTTTCGGTCCATCCCATGTCCTAATTTGTCCGTTTTTTTTTTCAATTTTGCCGTCCATCCCATGAATTCGGACGTCCAAAAAAATGAAAGTTGCAAAAAAAACATTTTGTTAATTTCAAATTTACGACAAAAAAATTCAACTTACTAGAAAAAACGAATTCGACTTAAACACTTTATATGTTAAAACTCTTCCCGTTCAATACTCAAGCTATCCTTAGTTTAAATTTTGTGAGCAAATTTCTTCAACGTCTTGTCTTCTAAATCTGAATCTGTCTGAACCTTTCATCTAAATGCAGCAGTTTTATGGATACATAAGCTGTTATCAGGACGGATAGATTGTCGAGGCCAACTGAATATTAACGCCACTGGCCGTGTATTGATCAATTCCCCGTTCATCAGGATACCGTATATGAGAACAGACTATGGGAGGAACGCACCGCTCAAGCGTGTCGAGCTTTTAACTACGCAGTGACAAAATTTGACCCGACTCTACCGTATGCTGTGTTCAAAAGGGAAACTGAACGCCTTCCGGAAGTGATTTTCAAAGAGCTTATTTGTGATCTGTGATGGACTGTGAACTGGACTGTGATATTTTGAAGTAGAAACTTTTTGGTTCTGACTGTGATTATAGTGGCTTGAGGAACTATGATATATTTTAAAGATTTTTTGTGAGGCATATGTTTGTTTGTTTGTTTAAAGTAGTTGAACGTTGTATTGAACTGGGCTGAACTATTTGATTTAATTGAAATGGACTGAGTTTTGAATGTAATTTGAATTGAATTGTTGTTAAAACTGTACTGAAGTGTCGGCTTTCTAAGTAGACGATAATAAAGATGATTATAATCTGATATGCTCTCAAATTTATAATTGTTTTAAAAAAACAATAAACTGATGAACCAAATTTGAGTTATCAGTGGCCAACGTTAAAATACCCTCTAAGGCTTTTTTTTATTTTTAAAAGAAATTTATAGGGACGTCCAAATTCATCAAACATGGGTCCATCCACCGTCCTAATTTGTCTGTTTTTTGCAAAAGTCGGTCCGTCCCTAAATTCTGACGTCTTTTATGGACGATCCCTGTGATTCGTACGGGTCTTTGGTTATGTTTTTGCTTAAATGTCCCAAACATTTTGTCAACATAACAGACTGATAAATAAGGAATATTTTTTAATTAATTTAATCTCATTAGAAGTAAATTTTTCATAAAAACTGTCGCATTTTGGGAAAAATTCTGAAAGTCTGCAGAACGTTCAGAATTTACATTCGTCCCAAATCAAAATTCAACAAGCTATTACAAAATTAAATTTGAAACCGTACTGCAAAACCGTACCGCAAATAAATTTTAATTAAGCAGTTGCTTCCGCCAGAATTTAATTATCAAAACGACAAAATCTCATTGCAATCAATTGTGAGGAAAAAATAAAACTCGTAGCTGTACCGCATAGTTCATTAAGGTGCGAACGAAGATAATTCGTAATTTTTTAAAAATAAATTAATTTCATGACGAAATTTTATAAATTCTATTATTAACATAATGGCTGAATGGCCCTGAAACACGTGTTCTGTAGGATTTTATTCCCTATAATTTTGCTTTTGGAAGCAACTTTCTAACTACCATAGTTTTGGAGGTATGAGTCATCGCTCCCAATTCAAATTGACTAAATCACGGGATTAGGTTCTTTTTCCCTAAACCCCTCAAACACGTATTCTCTAAGATTTTATTTTCTACAACTTTACCTTTGGAAGCAACTTTCTAGCTCTCATAATTCTAGAAATATGGGTTTATCCCTCCAATTATAGAAGTAGCCAGTTACCAGGATTGGGCCATTTTTCCTTAAAACCCTGAAACACGTGTTCTCTAAAAATTTATTCTCTACAACTTTGCCGTTGACTGTAAATCTCCACATTGCCCTCTGGGACTCCTGCACCTAGGCCGCCAATGGGCCTGTTGTGCTTACCCACGAATGTTTTCTGTAAATTACGAATTGTTATTAATAATTTCTTGATAGTTACGAGCAGTTATAACCTCTCAGTGGCATTGAGGTACTCAAGCACTAATTATTATTGTTAGTACGATCAGTGTTAGAGTTTGCAGCGCCAGTTTGGTCGCCAATTTATCAAATACACAAAGGTAAGATCGAAAGCGTACAGAAGCAAATGGTGCTGTTCTTACTGGGTGATAATAACCGTCATTTGAGAGAAATGGACTCATATGTGCTACCTCCGTACACCGACAGATGCGAAAAATTGGGACTAGTAACACTAGCGAGGCGTCATATCAATGCAACAGTCATGTTCGTGCACGCTATCATCATGGGAAAATACCAGTCGCCTAATTTGAAATCATTGATAAATCTTAATGATGGAACGCGCGTGTCTCGTCATCCGGAGTTCGCAACAAATCGCCATTTACTGAGGCATGTTACATATTTAACACCGCAGCTAGACATATTGACCCGACACTAGCGCGTAATCAATTTCGAGCTGCGCTCGTTCAACTACCTGACAAGTTGTTCAACGCTTTCATCGATACATAATATCATGTAAAGTTTAATTATTTTTTTATAACATTTCATTTCTTTCAGACTGATGCTTGTGTTGTTGCAATTTACGATCAATTGTTTAATTGTGAAATTTTGCCTTTCCTTTGCTGTATGCTTGTGTTATTTTTCTGAATTCTTCATACTTAGCTGTCTTTCTTTTGATTTTGTTTTTTTGTTTTAATGTACTATTTGACTGTGATTTATTTATATTTTGTAATTTTTTTGTATCTGTTCCGTCAGCTGTATTGGCTGGACGCTAAATAAATAATAATTAGAAATGCACTTCATGTGCTTATACTTAACAGTATATGAGCCAAAATACTTGGCTCTCTTCATAATGTAAGCCGGGCATTTACATAGAAAGTACTCGGCAGTTTCAGGATCGCCAAATTGTTCACAGTTCGGGTTTTCGACGATTCCCATAACGTGCAGATGGGCCCTAAGCTGACAGTGTCCTGTTAAAATCCCTACGACTCGTTTCAAGTCCCGTTTACTTAGAGATAGAGCTTCTTTTGATCTGGCCTTGCTCAAGAGGATACATGCCTTGTCCTCTCTCGCGTATCCTATCGATTTCCAATAACTCGCAAAGGAGACGAATTTCCATTCGTAAAACCAGCTTTGAAGCGTTGCAATTGGGACTCCAATTCCCGGCTCCGGACCTACAAGGCCCTTAACAGACGCCTCACGGGCCAGTCTATCTGCAATCTAGTTTCCCATGAAGCCGCTATGTCTAGGAATACAGATCAAGTTCACTTGATTTCGGGCTGCAATGAGCTGAAGGGAATCTATTCAAAGCTGATGAGGATGAGAATCTATGGCTATGTAATGCCTTAATTGCTGATTGGCTGTCTGCGTAGATATTTATTATATGTCCACTTTGACCTTCTGAGAGAATTAGTTCACAACATCCTTGCAGGCCCGTTATTTCTGTAAGAAACACAGTTTCCCATTTTCCTAGTGACAAAGATTTTTCTATATTCATCTGTGGGCAGCAGTACCAATTTATTTCACCTTCCTGTGGACTGGTTGAGCGACTCTCCCAATCGTGCCTTGATGGGATGCTGACTCTAAAGGCTTTATCAAATTTGTACACCGATTTCATCATGTCACTAGGCATTTCAAATCCCGGATTGGATTTCACCATCAAGTTCCAAATTTTAGCGTGCCCGGTGTTAAATATCCGCAAATAGTTTGAGAGTTTAAACCTAAGTGCGGTGGACCTTGCGACTGCTTCGATTTGAATATGCAGAGGCGGAATATGTAGTAAAGCCTCTAGGCCTGCCGTGGGTACGGTGCGCATGGCACCTGTGACTCCTACTAAAGCTAGGCGTTGAATCTTGGACAACTGCATCTTAGCTGTTTTTAGCCTACACCGAGGCCACCAAATTATTGCAGCATAGCATAATCTAGGAATAACTATAGCTGTGTAGATCCACAGTAAAATTTTTGGGCTTAAACCCCAAGTTAGACCGAAGGCTCTCCTGCAGTGCCAAATCGTTGCGATTGCCTTCTGATAAATATTAGAGTGATGAAGCGAGAAGTTCATTTTGAGGTGCAAAAGCATCCAAATATTTTACTGAAGGAGACAGTTCGAGCTCTTCCCCGAAGAATTTTGGCGGCGTGAATCCAATGATTTTGTTTCTTCTCGAGAATAAAATTAACTTTGACTTTTCAGGGTTTGCAGACTGTTCCTGCGATATGCACCACCTTTCAACTTTAATTAGTGCGGATTGCATAAGATCGCACAATGTTGACGTAAATTTGCCCACGATAAGTATAGACAAGTCGTCGGCATATGCTTGTGAGTAGTAGCCAGAGTTGTTCAACAATTTAGGAGACTATCCTTGATTAGACAATAGAATAATGGTTGCAATGGTTTACTCACGATGACGCTAACTTTAACGTTTCCTAATTGGGAACTTACGATTCTTGATTGAAGCATTACTATAATCCACCCCGTTATGGTTTCACAAATGCCGTGTTCGCTGCACGCTTTAGCGACAGCTTTAAACATTATGTTATTGAATGCTTCATCTATGTCGATGAAGCAGCTGAGAGTTTCTTCTTCATGCTCTAGGGCATTTCCTATTTTTACAACTAAGCGGTGCAGAGCTAATTCAGCTGACTTTTTTGGCTGATATGCAAATTGTAGGGGATGCAATTCATTGATGTTTAAGTACTCATCTCTTATGTAACGATCTATCAATTTCTATAGGGTCTTTAGTATAAATGACGTGAGGCTGATTGGCCTGAAAGATTCAGGTAGCTGGTAAGAGGTCTTAGAAGTTTTGGGATGAAAACCACCCGAACACCATTCCAGCATTCTGGAGTGT
The DNA here is from genome assembly GCA_029228625.1 of Pseudolycoriella hygida. Classification (NCBI taxonomy): domain Eukaryota; kingdom Metazoa; phylum Arthropoda; class Insecta; order Diptera; family Sciaridae; genus Pseudolycoriella; species Pseudolycoriella hygida. The sequence goes on from CM055406.1 coordinate 133,755,812, forward strand.
GTTGAAAACGAATGCTCGCTATAAATAACTCTTGTAACCGGTTGTTTGTGATAGATTTGCAGCGCTGAAGTAAAGCCGGCAAAATGCAATCTTCCCCCGCCGATTTAAAAGTTGAAAACGAATCGATCGCCCAGCTGATCCTATCCTGTGTGATTATTTCTTGCGCTACGTGCAGATCGCCTCTGCCAAAGGGCAGGCTTGTTATCACTTCCTCGCGGGCTATTTGGTCCCCCGAGCTTACGCTGCCAGGAAAATGAACACTCAGCAGATACTTCAATGTCGCCTCTGGGGTGTCTGTGAATTCCCCGTTCGGCAATTTTAGAGTGCCAATGGACGTTATCATAGGACGTTTGCATAGTTAAGCCAATATAGACGAAAAACCATCTGCTTTCGTATATGGCCAAGCTACTCAATTTCGTCCATTCCACTGGTCCCTGTGCTCGATCCACTGACCCGATTTCCACAAAAAACATTTCCAGTTTTTCCATATTAAATGCTTTTTTTCGGTGCTATACTTGCTGAGATATTCGCGAAAAAGTTTCACCAACCCTCGATAATTCATGTCCGATCTCCACTTGTTCGACCATATCTCTGGAAATACTGGACCGATTTTGCTCATCTTCGAACTTGAATCATGGAAGGCATGTACCTTTCAGGGAAAAAGTGTGGGGTGATCGGTTGCGTCGTTTGAAAAAAAAAAGTGGAGACGGACGGACATTCTTTTATTGCTGATTCATCATCACTAGACAATAATAAATGTATACCCCCACCTGCTACCTCGATCTACCCCATGTTACAATAAAGTTGTTTGCAGTAAATGTATAGGACCTTTGTGCTTCGTACGGATCCAAAAATTGTGAACTTCATTTGACTTATAATTCGCTATAGGAGATTACCCCTTTTTGGGTGGTGTTATATTGTAGTCATGGTCACCGAAAAATTGTTGGACCTGCCTAATATTATGTCCTCAATTTCTCCTTTGCGCCCTTTCAGGATTTGAACGGGCGACGCTAGGTAGCTTTGTTATATATTTCTGAAAAGGACAACTTCCAACTACTCTGCACTACTCTGATTAGTGTTCCCGCTGATCAATAGAAAGTCAAAACTAAGCCTTAGGAATAAACTGATGGTTTTCAAGAGCCCGTTCCGCCCGGTACTTTTGTATGCGTGTCCCGTATGGGGTTGATGTGCTAACAGCCACTTAAAAGCCGTTTCATTACATAATATTAGGCAGGTCCAAAACTTTTTCGGTGACCATGTCTACAAAAATGTAACACCACCCCTTTTTGCATTTACAGGAACGGAAAAGTGAAAACCGACAAGTTGCTGATTTATCATACGAATCAGAAATTTGTCGGTTTTCACTTTTCCGTTATTGTAACTACTCAGTTATATGTAGACAGACGGTCGGACAAAATAGTAGTTTGTCGACCATGTTGCGATACGTTGATTTTTTCAGCATCAGTCCTAATATTGTCCATACGAGCCAAAGGCGAGTTGGACAATATTTAGGACGTATGCTGAAAAAATCAAGTATCGCAACGAGGTGGACACACTGCTTTTTGCAACAAACAAATCGATGGAGAAGAAAATAACAACCAAACTTAAAAAATTCACTCCACAGAAACCATTATATTTTACAGTGTACAAACAATTTTTGATCAGATTGCAATGCAAACATACGACATTGTAACGTCGTATCATAGCAACGGAGGGGTACATTTCAGCACATGTATCAAATTTCAAAAGTCATGTCGTTACAAGGTGTAAATTCCCCTCACACTCTTAAAAAAATTGGAAACTGTTTCGATTTTGATTGCGTTACCGCATCGTGAACAACATCGAAAACAGTCGAAAATCGATTGTGCGTTACAAAAAATATTTTTTTGGTGATTTCTCTTATTTAGACTGGTTACAGAGGTCGTGGTAAACGCATAAGACGCGTACTTCGTACGGGTCTTGAAATACATGATTGTGTAAATGCTTCTGAACATCCGGTTGGATACATACAAAGTTGCTTTTTTCGATTTGTAAAATGGTTCTGTAATTTTCTCTTTTCACATAATATATACGTCCTTATCGAATGTCGGCGCACCCACGAATTCTCATATTTTCTGGAAAGAAGTTGCGCATCGAGTTGCATATCGATTTATTTAATAAGAGAGAATTCCTGTTCCACATATTTCTTTGTTCCCGAATCATATCATAACAACATTTTTGTGAACACAAGCGCATTTGTGTATGGAGTTAAGGTTGCATTAAAGTTTCATTATATAACGAAACGTTAATGCAACTATCGCGTATATTTTTTTAGGGTGACTGAACGCTTAGATTTGAATATTGTAAGTGTACGATTGGATGTTACTGTGTTAGGTGAAGTAACTGACACCTCTCTCGGATAAATATTTACCAAGTGTTTGGTAGGCCATAGTGAACTCTTTGACGCGTAATTAGTCTAGGGTGTTAAAGATATGTGGGAGACGGCAAAAATTTACTTCGAAGAACGTGCTTGATTTTTAATGAATTAAAGAACACGTACGTGGAATTTAATTGGAAGAATGACAAAATTAAATTAACAGTTCCTACAGTACGAACAATTAATGAGACCTTTGTATTATGTATGAAGTATAGAATGAAGGCCTAATCTTGCCAGTTATGTGTGAGTGGTCTGCGTGACCTACTTAAGAAGGACACCATTTCTAATACCTTTGGGAGAAACATCTTAATGGGGAAAGCGAGGCAGTGATTAGAGCCGTCATGTTGTTGTTGAACCTCTTAGTTGGTACAACGACGTACATGTACGCTAGTCTTGGTATCTCACTTAGTACATTTGGATAGAAGGAAATGGAAGCGGATCGTCCAGTGAATGCTCTTGTATATTGTATACTTCAGAACTTCGAATTTTGAAATTATATTGAGGAAATCTAACAATTTGTCCAATTTCTGTGCGGGAGATGGGGACAACAAATTCTGGAAGCAAAATATAAGAAACAGCGGAGATTACAAAATTAGCTTTTAAGACTCGTTATGAGATTTTATTCTCACCTCTCACCTCTCACCTTCGGCTTGGGATGCTAACCTTCCTCTCGAAGATAGCAAAATTATCCCGCAGTTGCATAATCTACTAAAAGTTCGTATTGAAACAACTTGAATTCAATTCTCATATAATTCATTCTAGAATATGAAAGTTGACAATGAAAGGGAAAAAAAAGAAATTCTATTAGGACTTATTTTAAATGAAAATTAAAAGAAAAAATAAGTGACCTAAAATGACTACTACTTCATTTAAGTTGTCTTTATGTCAATTATGTGAGGTGGATACTATTGTAATCGGGTGTCAGTAGTCTCTTATTAAACTGTGACTAATGGGACTATGTGCCAATCGTCTCTTTATTATACTCTGTCTAATGCCACATAGTGCCAATTAATAGTCGCTCGTTTGTAGCATTGGCATAGGTACCGTACCTTTAATATGATTTTCGTAATTGTGCAGCACAGATTGAGTATTTATTGAGGTATTTAGTTGTCACGAAAAATATATACAAAGAGCACTTCTCGTAAAATTTTTTCAAAAAGTGAAAAAAAATGTTTTAGATTCACTGCTCGGACCCTATGCAAGCCACGTGTTGAAAAACATAAATTTAGAGCACTTCCCATAGAAAAACAGGATACAGGAAAAGTGACATGTTTAATCGATCAGTACTCGGCTCCTAGAATAGCACAAATTTTGGAATCTAGACACTTCCACCCTCTAGCACTATAGCAGGGGAGCCGACGACATGCACCGGATAAATTTAATTTTGTCTAGGTTCCTTAGTTTGTCAGTGAGTGTTTGGAATTTTACGTTATTTCAAAAAAAGACAATGACGTTTAACGTATTAGATTCGCCTAGACTTACTACTCGTATTTTCGGTCAATTTAGTAGCCATTACTTACTATTTTTGAAAAGTTTTATCTTTTACCGAGTTTTTTATGTAGATATGACATTAATGTCACTCGAGATGTGATAACAGAAAATTTTATTTTAATTTAATGTTATTCTTTGCATAGCGAAAAACAGGACGTAGTGTATTTTCACATTAATTAAGATGTTTCCTGAAAAAAGTAGAGAAATTACGCTTTTCATGAATTTTTTGTATAAAAAATAAAAATTTGTCATGCCGTAGAAAAAACGGTTATTTCTCTACCTTCGAAATCAGGTCAACTAATATTATATACGTGTTTTATTCATTCCACATTCTTATTCAAAGAATTGTTATCCAACGGGATGAAGTATAACAAAAGAATGACACAAAGGATAGGAAAAATTAATTCATAATACATTCGCGCTAGCAGATACATTTGTAAGCATTATATGTGCTACGCGCTCGTGCTTTCTAAAAAAAATCGTTTTTTGAAAACGACTAGCATAAAAAACTATTGCGGCCTGCCACATAACCAATATCCGCCTACGACCGACGACGGTGCCAAATTTTTGCGAGTGAAAGCGCAAATAAATTATTATGACGGATTCAATATATATATTAGGGTGTAGCGTTTAATAGTTATTTATGCACCACGTACTACATGTCGGTCATATTGTGTGAGACTGGTGAAAAGTCCCAGGGCGGCAGCCCGTGGACTTTTCACCAATAGAGCACATATGAACGACATGTAGTACATGTTGGATATATTATTTTATGTATCTTTCGCACAAAAAGCCATTTTGAGCACAAAACACAGAAATTATACTTTTCAATTTTTTCGAAATCTACTTGAACATTTCATGAAGCAACCATTGAAAAACATCAACTTATGAATAAAACTTATGAAAGTTTCGAACTGGACTAATATGGTTTTATTAGCCGACTTCGAATTTTGACCAAAAAACACCAAATTATGTCTAGTTTTCAGTGCGAAAAATGGCACATTTTGGGCGAAAGATACATATTTTTTTTTATTTATATTTATTTATACTCCAGGCAATATGGGTTTCGACAAAGATCTGGTACCCATACTGCCACTTATGAGCTAATGGACAAAATTCTTAGGGAAATGGATAGGGGTAAAGTGGTGAGTGCTCTATTTCTAGATCTCATGAAGGCGTTCGATTGTGTAAATCACGCAATTCTCTTACGTAAACTAGATGCCGCAGGCATAAGAGGAATCGCCCTTGATCTAATAAGAGACTACCTTAGTAGGAGAAAGCAGGCCGTTAAGGTCCAAAATAGCACAAGTGAACTTAGGTCAATAGATATAGGTGTGCCCCAAGGTAGTGTTTTAGGTCCTCTATTGTTCTTGGTTTTTATTAATGACTTACACAAGCTACCCCTCAAAGGGAGCGTTTATCTGTTTGCGGATGACACAGGAGTGTTCTGCTCCAATATGACATATCGCAATAATAAACAGGACCTACTTCACGATCTGACTATCATTGATACATACCTTAGCGCGAATGGGCTGTCCCTTAATTTTGACAAAACCAAGGTCATGCATTTTCGAAAGAAAGGTGCTGATGTTGGAGATGGCGACCTAATTTATAAAGGGAAAATCATAAACTCGGTTGAGACTTTCAAGTACCTAGGATTATTTATTGATGCGAAACTTAGCTGGGGTCAACATATCGCACATATTTGCAAGAAGCTAGCTTCCCTAAGCGGAGCTCTTTGCAAACTCAAGTGGTTCATTCCTAAAAATATACTTATGACGATCTATTATGCCCTGGGGCACTCACACCTGAACTATCTAACGGGTGTCTGGGGGGGAGCTAGTAAGCGTCATCTAAAGCAATTACAGGTGATGCAAAATAGGTGCTTAAAGCACGTGTGTAAGCTGCGAATGAGGACTCCTACCGCTGAGCTCTTCAATGTTCACTGTAATAACGTACTTAATGTGACCTCCTTGTATCAATCAAGTGTATGTAAGTTTGTGCATGAAGCAATTGGCGGCGGAACGCACAACGACATAACCTTTGAACGGCCAATTCATAGGTATAACTTTAGGAGAAAGCATATATTACGAGCGATCAGGGTGAGGACAATGAAAGCATATCGAGCAATAACGTCGGCTGGCAGTGTCATGTACAATACCTTACCAGATTTTTTGATCTCTTCTGCTCCAAATAGATTTCGCGATGAACTGAAAGACTGGCTGCTTGCAAGGCAATATCCGATTTAGCTTATAGGTGCACTGTTATTTGTATGGTTCTCACACTCTGTTTATTGGTATTAGTTTTAGTTAGGAAAAAGAAAGAAATGTGAAGAAAGTTTGCGGGTAACTGTGGTTGGAGGGTTTGGTGCTCTCCTTGAGGAGGACCTACTCATCGCTGTTTTCTTCGTTCTCGCTATACGTCTAATGACACTAATGATTGTTCTGCGCTTCAGTTATAAAGGAAATAATAATAAAAAAAATAAAAAATTAAAACTAAACAAAATAAAATGACTTATAAATTATAAACAAAGCAAAACAAATGCCATCTCGACTCTGTAGGTAGCATAAATTTCTAGTTCTCATTTCTAGTATTTAGTTATAAACAAAAATAATAATAAATAATAATAGTAACACTCGTACTCCATCATTTTCTAGACAACCTAATTTCTAATTTCTTGTTCTAATTGATTTCTTGTCTGGTGAGCGAGTGCCTTACTATTACTATTACTATTACCATATCATAATTACCTAAAAATTGTAATAAATAATATTTTCTATTTGTAATTAATATTAGAATATAAGTATGCTTCTTCACGGTGCTAAGCACATTGAAGCTTTAGATCACAATTATAAAACATAGAGAATTGACAATAAATAAAAAAAAAATAAAAAAAAAAATAAAAATTTTTAAACACCTACCGTTAGAATCGATGCACCCCACTGATAATTTTAGTAAAGAAAAAATTTTTTTGAAATTCGTTTTACTATTGCCCCAAGAGCAATTTTCAGAAATTTTGTACCTACCATGTTTTCCATGGTCTTTCGTGTGATTGACTCGACATAAAAAATTGGTATAAAGTTCTAAAATATTCTAGAGAGATCAGGCTTTAAGTATAAGAAAAGATAAAGTGAAAAAACCTTTTTTTGTGATCACCATATTTCATCAAAGTCTCGCGATGTCGGTAAACGCTTTTTCGCTCAACCAAAAACATGATTAAGATGAAAAAAATGTTTTTTTATTGCTTAGATCGATTAAATGGAACCAGTACTAGTTACTAGAATGTTTTTTTTTTTGTATTTATATTTCATGATCAGAAATTTGGTCTAATTTTTAGATCATCAATCGAAAATCGGTCATAAAAATTATTAAAAAAAATAACAATTATCAACAAAAATCGTCGTTTTGAGTTAAATTGAGTCATTTTTGACCGAGATATCAAAGTTTATAGCCTTTTGTAGACAAATAATAGGTTTTCGATGTGTGTGGTAAATGCGTGTTTTTGTCCACAAGTGCCCTCGAAGTGACCTCGTACATTAACTTCATCTCGGTGCGTGAATAGACAACCCTCTGATACTATTACTGTATGTGTACTTAAATTATGAATTCACAGGGACATAATTTTTTGTATCTGAAATACATTTGTAAGTTCACAAACAATACAAAATCACTTGTAAATTAATATGTAAGTTACGATTTTTGGTTGAGCGTTGCAAAGTTTGATTTTTGGTCAACACCACGAAGGGTCACTTATTCATCCTAATTCATTCATTTATTGCCAAAGAAGAAACAGTCGATTTGTAACTCGATTCGGCCACGCAACGTAAATTTTCGATGTTCCGAATCCTATAACAAACTGAAAATCAAAAAATGTAAACGAAATTGGAAAACTCAAAAAAATCGGTGTAAAAACGATGTAAATTTTTATAGTAAGTGACACCTAGTGGTCGACACTCTTCCACGCCTGACATTTCTATCTCGAACATGCGAAACAATAAGACCGCTATTCGCACCATACAATATTGTCGTCCTTCTTTTTCACAGCTACGAGATCGAAATGTCGGACCGGGCCCGATACCACACTAAAAGCGTGGATTCTGGATTCTATCTACGCCACCTATTATCATATCTCTGGTTTTTTACTCCATTTACTTTTAACGCATCACAATTTTTGTCTATTAATTACTTTACTTTAATTTTTCGGCGCTGCAGCCACTTGTGGGCTTGGCCTGCTCTAGAACATCACTGCCTGTGGTTTGCCGTGTATTGCCAATATCGTCTATTTCTAATATTCTTCAAATTTGTGTGTGTGCATTACAATAAAATATACAAATACATTCATAACTTGTAGAGTGTCATATCAGTTTTTAAAGACCCTAGTAAGCAAAAATAAGATGCAAATAACGGTCCATACATACAATTGAAATTACCCACTAATGCTCCGTTCGAAATTTCCAGTTGTCATATTTCCTGGCAAATTTTTATGGAACCTAACATTTTCAAAAAATGTCATGTTTTTCATTCTACAAGGGGCTCACATAAGGCTTCGAAGACGTAATTTCGACGGAGGTAATCATGCAAATGAACTCTTGTCAAAATTGAAATTTGTGTTTCTGGTGTAGCATTCGCTTTCGACACACATCTTTTTATCACTTGTTGCGTAAATTGCTATTATGCCGTGTGCCGTGTATGTCTTATGAAGAACAAAATGTCTTATTCATTGTTTTAAAACAGTTCTCGAAGTGTTCATGCTTTGAGGGGCATAATATGGAATTTGTTTTTGAATGAAAAAGCCAGCCTTTCAAATAGTACACAAAATCAGGAAGTTAATTCTTTCATTACATTTTTGATTAAATGTAACTCAAAAATCCACATAAATAATAGAGTAACTCATACTCGTACCAATATTTCTCTTTTAACTCAAACATACACAAATAACCCAATTGCAAAAATATTCCGTCCGCCGTTGCCAATTATGATTTCCCATTTTCCCGAAAAATTTTCCCGTAAAATTCAACCACTTACAAATGCTCCACACTCTCAAGTTCATACGCATTGACAGTGCTATATCGGAAATGTTTCACACACGCGCAATCACAACACACACTATCTCACCCATCGATACGTTAAAATTGTGAAGCATATAAACATGAATTTGAGTTGGAGACCGTTTCGCGTTAGAGATATTTTCCACATTTTCCCACTCACATTTACGTATAATCTTTGTAGCGAAAGACCCATTGTAGTATTTGTAGAATTATAGAATAGTTTAGTCAACATGCAATATTGTTGTGAAGTGGAATTATAAATCCAAAATATAATTTCTGTAGTGTAGTTATTGGACATTTGCAATATTAAGTGTCACATAAACATTCAATGGATAGTATACACGATTCAATCGAAACGCGTTAAAAGTCTGTTGTGGATTTTTCTACTTCAAAAACCATATTCCAAGATGAAAGAAAAACTGTAATAGATACGAAAAATATAGAAGTTTCGTGCGAATTAATTTGTATACCCAGTCTACAAATGTATTCGTGCTGTATAATATGATGATCGTTGCACAGACTGAAAAAAACTATAAAAATTGTTTTGAATGAGAAAGCAATGTTGCCTGTAACGGATTAGTGATCGACTGAGATTTGTTGATATCGCTTGTGCCGTGCTCTTGTTTGGGTGCCGTGAAAATATATTCCAAACATTATGCGTGTCTTTAGATGATCTATTCAATATAACTGAACAAAAACATAATTTCTAAACAGAAATTCTTCTGTGTTTTTACTTGTTTCAATATTTTGAGTGTACAATTTTTCTCATTACCGGACTACACATTGTGAGGAAAGGGTTCTATTCAAATATTTAAGATGTGTTTATGCTTTCTATTGGACTAAATTCTTTGTATACAAGATAAAAGAAAAAAAAACGAAGAATGAAATTCAGCGGAGTTTCTGTGTATGTTTTCTACAGTATTTCCTTAGGCATTAATTTCGAATAATTTTCGTTGTTCGGATGGTTTCAATTATCATAAATTTAATACAAATATCGAGTAAACATCCGGATTAACTTCTTACATCTTTCGTGAATTTTATGGATGGAGACAATATAACCATATGTCTCATTAATTAAATATTGTTCGTGGTAAGTGCTAGTTCTTTTTTATGTTTCCTTCGCATGGGCTCGTTTGTACGTATGTTTCAAACATAGGAAAATAAACAAATAATTTTAAATGACAACTATTAATCAAGTTCTTTATCTATGGACAACGTGAGCATGTGTTATAGATTTTTTGGTAAATCTCGGTTTGGCACACTGTCGACACCGTCGACACTTTGTAACACAGCGACTTGACGTAACTAACATTTCGCATCTATTTTCCTAAAACCCGTATAACTGACAAATGAACTTCGTGTAAATCGCATGAATAAAAGTTAGATATCAACTAGTGCCAGCTTGCACATAAAATTAAGAACTTTCGATTGTAATTCCCCAGCTTTATAATAATATTGATTTCTACAAATTTCAATTTGTACGAAAATGATTTACGCTTTCTAACGGCGTTCCTCACACACGTTGACTCAAGGGCGAAGGGCGAAAATGTCCGTTCATAGGCAACCCTCAGATTCGCCGACTCTAAAGGACGGAATGTCAAAATAGACCATGAAACGGAAAAAGACCAAAAGTTCAGAAATATCTAATTAATTCTGTAAAAAAGAGTTTAAATTTACCAGTAATTTTAAGTGTAACCATATTTTTTACAATTTTAGAAATTTTTATTTCCGTCATAAAGAGCTTGCGCTCCGTCACTAACTTTACAAATTAATTATTTCACAATAGTTATTGGTGTGTTTTGGACGATTGATTTTAGGCAATTTCGCGAGTTCTAAACCGAACGAAGTGAGGTCTGAAAGCGAAAATGGCTAAAAACACTCGTCCAGAACAGGTGCACAAGTTTACATGCAAAGGGGCGAAATCCAAAAAAAAACATATTTTCGGTCCCGTCGCATGTAAATTATTATTTTGCATGAATTTTTTTTCATACACAGTTAATGAACATTTAAAATTTTTTCTCCCTCTACATAAACATTTTTGCAATTTATATCTGTTGTCGAATATATGCCAAAGTTTCTCAAATTGATCGTATGAGATCGGGGGAAATACACATTTGTGGAAACTGAAGAAATTTTGTTGAACGTGGGACTTCTGAATCAATCAAAATGGCAGACTTATAAAGTAGTATATGTATATTTTGTATTTGTAACGAGTGATGAAAAGCCGAATTTTTTGGAACTAACCGTAAGCTTACGAACGTGTCCCAAAAAATTCCACTTTCATCACGAGTTATTAAAAACGTTTTCTGCTCCGTTATGATCATAATGAGACGAAATCACACAAACGAACATTTAGAAATCACTCTACAGCAATTTCATGCACACAAAATACTTTTCCGGACTCAAATAACACGAACGAAAACTTTAAGTTTTCGATCGTAGTTGCCGAATATACAATTCTCTCAGCAACCATCATGCACACCCGATTGCTTCCAAAAAATATATATGAAAATCGATTTACATGCTAAGGGGATGTAAAGTTGTATTTCGATTGCATTCTCCGACCGACAAAGTTAGATTTCTGGTTTGAGGCGGCCTGCTGGCTTTGGAACACCGATCTTTTTGTTCCTTCCCCATTTTCTTCTATCATTCCACCTAGTCATGCATTCGTCTTTTTGCTAGATTCCCACATTTACACGTTCCTATTCGGATTACACACTTGTTAAACCCGTTAGCCAGATGAACCTCGTCGTGTGTGCACACAACTTACGACACAACTTATGCTCATTCTATGCAAGCTCCGTGAATGCAGTGTATTCCGCGCAACCAAAGATAACTTTTTCTAAGGTATTTGTATAAGTAACCATTAATCTGTTTGTTGGACCACATGCTTAACGTGAATTCTGAACCACGCCTATTTTGTAGCTATGTATAGGATTTTTTATCTGGTGTTTATTATATATACGCCTTAAGATAGGCTCAGATATGTGTTACACAGAATTCATCGTACATGGGTGACGTCATGCATGTCATTCTTCTGCATACGGTTCGTTGTAAACACCACAACTAGCCAAAATTTGAAGCTTGAGTATGCTTAGGAACGATACTTTCATGCTATAAGTTGAAGAAAAATCCCTCGCCAGGATTGAACCCGGATATTCTTGGCGGAAAGTCAGTACTTTACCACTGAGCTACCCGTTCCCGGCCGACGAAGTTACTTATTCGGCCGGAAATATTGCTCTCAAAAAGTTTAAGTTTTCGATAAAATAATAATACGTAATATTCAAGCCCAAAAACTTATCTTTGTTTAAGTTTCTTATTAAAGGCAGCTTTGAATTTTTTCTGTATGAGGCGTCGTTTCTCACTCATATGCTTCACCATGAATGTCTAAATGATAAAAATAGTCAACATTATATCAGCCGCCTTCCCGTTCAGAAAATTCTTTGCAAATTTTTGAAACGTCTCTACACACTTCTACACAATACTTCTTAATTAACCGGCACTACAACGCATTAAGGGCCTTCTGCAACATGCTTTTCCAACCGGACCTATCCGCAGCTAACGTCTCCCAGCTGGGTACGCCCACAGTTTTTAAGTAGGCAAGAGCTGCGTCGTACCATCTGGATTTTCGACGCCCTGCACCTCTCTTGCCCTCCGGTCTGGTTTTAAGGTATTGGTATAATAGGAAAAACATTTCATACAATAAAATGGGCTAGGGAAAAATCGTCGAGTGTAATTGTTAAAATACAGTGCCATCTTATAAGTAAAGTACTAAATTCTCGTATTTCAACATTCCCTCTGAATTTATACTTTAATTATAAGGAATTTATTTGCTTTTTTTTTCTTTTAATCTTAACTAATGCACTGAAATATTTACAACAATCCCTGACTTCGATTTCAACTAATTCACTAAAATATTACAAAATATTCTTATTTCCACTAATTCACTGAAATATTACGAAATTTCCTTATTTCAACTAATTCACTGAAATATTTACCAAACCTTATTTCAACCAATTTTTTTTGTATATTATGTTGCACAAAAAACAAATTTAAAGCATTATTTAGCGCAAATAACTCAAGAAGAATCTGCTCTGTAATGTGCAAACAGAGCATCACCCGAAGTCTTCGGTGAGCCACTTGTAGCCTTCGACGTTTTACCTTGCCAGCATGATTTTGCGAAATGTCCCACCTCTCCACACTTGTGACACCGGAAGCCTTTAGATTTGCTTTGACTTCCAAACTTCGTGTAGAATGCACTGCTTTCTCCATAGTCACTCCAGGTAATTGAATCCGAAGTCGTATCTTGAAGCAACACAGTTTTGACATTTTTCGTTGTTAACTTTCCTGGGGTATTTTCGACAGCCATTACCAATGATTTATAATCTTCAGGCAATCCAGCTAACATGAAAGAAGCAACTATTTCATCGCCTAAATCCAAACCAGCCTTTTTGACCTTTAATGACGTCATTACCATTCGGCTTACGTACTCCTCCATCGATGAACATTCGGACAGTTTCAAATGAATTAACTGTTTCAACAATTCGACCTTCCTTGACAAGCCGCTATCCTCAAAAACTTTCTCGAGTGCACCCCACGCAGCCTTTGCGGTCTTGGTGTCGGCAATATATGAATAAACGCTTTCATCCAACAATAAACTAAGTTCCGACCATGCCATTAAATCCGCATCGATTTCAGCTTGTGTTGGTGTGGCACACAACAGTTTTTGTGCGTACGACCAAACCTTCTTAATCACCAAATACGATTTTGCTGATATTTTCCATGTGTCATAATTTTCCCTTCCTTTTAGTTTAGCGAAACGGCTGTTTTCATGTGAGAGGTTATGCGCCATCACTAAGCTTGTTGTATTGACCGGGAAAATCTTAACCAAATAATCCGCAAACATTGACGATAAATACTGGTCATCCGTTTACAAAATTTTCCGAAAATGGCTTTTAGCTTCTATTTATCGCTTATTCACTTTTATTTTTGCGTACCTGGACCTATAACCTGTTGAATTATGGTATTTCTGTGGAGCTAATAACAAAAGCGACCAATCTCTTTGGTATGACAGACAAGAAGACTTTATTAAATGTCAAGCTTGATGCAAGTAATGTTATATTTTACGATATTATCATATTGGCGTATGATAATTACTATTATTATTTATTTTGAAATGGTAACAAGTAACAGCTTACAATGTATATTTTTTTTAATATTATAATCAAAATTGTAAATCAATTCCAGCGAATTATTATTCATTTAAGGAATTGATTTTAAAAGTGTATTCAAATTTAAAATAATTTTATTTGGATGTTGTTTTGTTTAGTTATTTGAAATTAATAACGAAAGATTTATTTAATTTGTTAAAAATGTTGATAATTTTTTTATTTGGTTTTCTTCTGAAAGCCAAGATTTCAACTAATTTTAGAAAGATTTGATATTATTGTTTTCTAAGTTTTTTAGAATTTGGTTATATAAAAATGGTCCTGAAAAAGATATTTTTGATTTCCCTATATTGTTCTTGTGGTGTTGATATATATTGAATTTTCTGATCTGGTATTATATATGTTTATTTTTTTATTGTTATTGTTTATTGTTTTATGTTTATGACTATTTAAATTCTGTGAAGGTAGATTTAGAATCGATTTAATAGCTCTGTTGTAAAGAGTTTGTAGGGGTTTTAAGTGTGTTGATGCTGCTGATCCCCAGATATTGCAAAGATCTTCGATATTACAATGTATCATCGAGTAGTATAACAAAAATAATATTTTCCTTGGAAGAAAATAAGATAATTTTTTTAGGATACCTACTCTACAAGAAAGTTTCATACATAAATTTTTGATATGAGATTTCCATGTTAAAAATTTGTCTAGATAAAAATTCCTAAACATTTAAATTCATTGATTTTTTCAAGAAAAACTCCTTTGTATGTTAGGTAATATGATATGATATGATTTGATATGATATTATCGTATTGACGTATGATAATATCATTCGGTGACGATTTTACACTCGACGATTTTGCCAATCACCCAATAAAATACGCAAGGCTCGAAGAAAAATAATATTTTCGCGCTGATTTCCTCACCAAATTTGCATCCGAAAAGACGCTCACATTTCCACATCTTATTTCAGATCAGTGGTGGGTCGATCTATCACTGCTGACCACTGAATCTACAAAAATCGTATTTCTTCGCTTCACAAACACTACATAATATGTTATATTATTAAACCAGAACACAAGTATTTTCTTCATTTTATTTATAATATATTTACGTGAACAAAAAATCAAATGAATAGTATGAAAAATGTGATGGTACACTGATTGATCAAGATAACAAATTTTCATGCAAAATTTGTAGAGTATTTTTAATACAGTTTTTTTAGATTCAGTTTTGACATTCCAGTGAGGGACAAGTCTTCCCCCCACTTGTTGAAGCTGTAGAGAGCCACTAAGGTTTCCTAAAGGAGACATGTCAGCTTTCTGACTCATTTCTCATTCAGGAAAATGATTGGTTCTAGTCGCCGACAGTAGCGCTCATGTCTGGTCGCATAAAACCCACATGATATAACATTGATTGTACAATGAATTAAGAGCACGGGGATGTCACTTATTCATCCAATATTCATTCATAATTCATTATTGCCGAAGAAGAAACAATCGATTTGTAACTCAATTCGGCCATGCAACGCAAATTTGTCGATGTTGCCGAATCCTATAACAAACTGAAAATTAAAAAACGGAATCTATAAAATGTAGACGAAATTTAAAAACTCCAAAAAATTTTGTAAATTCGATGTAGATTTTTATAGTAAGTGACACCCTCGTGATTAAGAGTTTATGGTTTGCACACTTAACTCTTTTTCTCTTTTTTTGTTTTGCTATTGTTATAACAATAACAAACAGCTGAAAGTGATGAAACGTGTGAATGTGTAGAATGAGCAAATTGTAAATATCTTCATTTAATTGCAGAATCAAGGGGAAATTAAAAAAATGATTAAATCTCGATTATTCGTGGACTTTTCTATGCATGATAAACACACATTTTCGATTTTATTAACTTGGATTTTCGTTGTAAAGTATTATTGTTGTTAGTACAGTTGCAGTAACAATGTAGTTATAAGATTATTTCGAATTAAATTTCGCCGCCTATGTGCCTCTGTACAAATTTGTACAATTATTCAATGTCAATTGCAACAAAGTGGCATTGATTATGTTACGTAAGAAGCAACGTTATGTATGAAGCATTTTCGACTAACAATTTTCGTTGAACAAAATTGGATATTCAATTGAGTTACGTATTTTCCATAAAAATAAATTTCTATAGGCATAAAGTTGATGTAGGTCATGTACCATGTTTAAGTTCGACCAAAGATGGGCTTTGCAACAAAGTGATATACTGGGCCTTTCATAAGAAACTGGACACCTTATATGATTCTCTTAATCATTCAATGTTAGCGTCAGTTCCTTGCGTTACGCTAGCGTTTCAGGGAGGAGGGGGGATCTAAAAATGCCAATTTTAGCGTTACGTAATTTATGAACGGCCCTAAAGCGTAAAAGCGGTTTTTACGCACTAGTGCGCTTAAAAAGTTTTGTTTCAAACGACGCACGACAAAGCGAGCTTTTTGTCGGTGAATTGCAAAAAAAACACTTTTCTAAATCAACTTCACTTTAAACATTATCCGCTGAAAATAAATGAAAGAAGGCGCCTCAGATCAGTTCAGAAAATTCAGGTAAATGGCGTAATAACACTTGCTTCAATATTTTGTTAATTCATTTTCATTCATGGACAACTGAGAGACTTTTTTATGAATTTACAAGCTTAAAAAAGCATACGAATGAAAACAAAGCATATAAAATTATTCCAAACCGAAAAATTTGTCGGGCCTTTTACTCTAACAATATTCGAAAACTTCAGAATCGTAAATACGTGAAGAATTTCATCACAGAACGACGACGTAACGAGTATTAATAATTCTCTAAATAACTGCTTTGGAAATACATTGATGGGGTCGCTGCACGGCATCACAGATAATGTTTTTGAGTGTATATCGTTTCTCCCCATAGCAATAACAGGTGGTTGTCAAGGAAACAACCAACAATACTTTCCCTAGATGATTTTTAAACATGCTAACATTATATTGTTTATGTTTGGTTTATTTGCAAGTAAGTTCTCTGAAGGATTCAAAGTAGATATAGAATCTCAGTTTTCATGGATTATAGATGTCGTTGTGCACCTTCTTATCAGTTAAACCGAATTTAATTTGGAAGAGGGTCCCAAATTCATCGTTTTCAAAACATATTTTATGGTGCAACTTACGCATACCTATAAAATGTAGACGAAATTCAAAAACACCAAAATATCGGGTAAATACGATGTAAATTATTATTTTAAGTGACTCTCGTTTGTCGTTTGATTTGGTTGAGCTATTCTATTAAAACACGTACAAACAGCATGTGACTATTTCGTGGGAATGTCGTATTTCCTATCCAAAATACAGATCTTTTAAATGATTTTTAGACCCGTACGAAAATACGAAAAGGGTCTTGTGCGTTTGTCACGACGTTTGTAACCAGTCAAATTTCGACCTATGAGTAGGGGGGAGCACCGATCATGGTCCTTGGATGACGAATCAGCAATTAAAAAAAGTGTCCGTCCGTCGGGCCAAGGGCCGCTCATCTACGGCCGTTTAAGTGGTTTTTGGTTTTTGGACCCGTACGAAGTACAAAGGTCCTATACGTTATCTACAAACAATTTTATTGTAACATGGGGTAGATTGAGGTGGGAGGGGGGGATGCATCTATTATCGTCTAAATATGACGAATCAGCAATAAAAAAAATGTCCGTCAGTCTGTCCGTCTCCACTTTTTTTCCAAACGGCTCAACCGATCAGCCTAAACTTTTTTTCCCTGAAAGGTACATGCCTCCCATGATTCAAGTTCGAAAATGAGCAAAATCGATCAAGTGGTTCCGGAGTTATGCTCGAGGAAGTGACCAAAAACATGGTTTTTCGAGAGTCGGTGAAACTTTTTCGCAAAAATCTCAGCAAGTAAAGCACGGAAATTGCTCAATTTGATGTCAAATGAAAGCATTTGATACCAAAAAACTGGGGAATTTTTTTTGTTGGAATCGGGTCAGGGGTCTGGGCACTGGGAGCCATGGAATGGGCGAAAATAAATTTCTCTGGAAACGTAGGATTGTTTGCTTATTTGTATATTTAGGTACGTTTGTGTCACTTTGCCACATCTATTCTGTTTGTCACATCTATTCTGATACGTACGGGTCTTTGGTTATGTTTTGTACATAACTTGAGTAAATCTTTTCAGATTATCAAGAATTTGTTTTTGTTTGAAAGGTCTGGGTATACCTGACAATTTATAGAAGAAACTTTTTTTATTTTGAAATTTTAAGCTCAGCCAGGGCCCTAAAACTGAATCTCTACTAGTGCGAAATGTGTTTTTTCTACATAAGTCGGGTAAATCTTATTCGATTTTCAAATTCTTTTTTTTCTGAAAGATAATCACAACAAAAACCTTTTTAAAGGTAGAGTGTGACGCAGTCCGTAAGTCCGCTTCCAAAATTAATGATATCGCTTGAGGTGACGCTATCGCAGATAATACGCAGAAGTTCGTTTGAATGGAACCTTATGTTCAAAGTTTTTATTTCCTGAAAAAATTAGAGCGCTTTCTTTGAAACAAAATTACGTTGTGTTAAAAAAATTGCGTCACAAACGCCGGACCCACTAGCGGAATAATACCAGATGTGTAAATGTTTTTAAGCCATATTTCGTGTATATGGCCAATTCCATGCTGTCCACGTTTCATTCTTTTTACATAATTTAAGATATCTTACGAAGCATAAAACCTACGAAAATGATAAATACAGCGTTTCCTTATAATTCTCACATGCCCTACAACTTTCTAGAAGATAATAAAGCTCTATCTGTAACAGGAACCG
The DNA here is from genome assembly GCA_029228625.1 of Pseudolycoriella hygida. Taxonomy (NCBI): domain Eukaryota; kingdom Metazoa; phylum Arthropoda; class Insecta; order Diptera; family Sciaridae; genus Pseudolycoriella; species Pseudolycoriella hygida. The sequence goes on from CM055406.1 coordinate 133,774,729, forward strand.
AGTTTACGTAGCTATCCATGTTTCATTTTTCTAAAATCGAATGGATTTGGCCATATACATTTCTCGCCGGCGAGAGTTTTTCCTTAAATTCTCGCATGTTGAAAATAGAGGTCCATGACGTCTTCCAGTGACTCTTCACCCTTACATCTTGTTCCACCTGTAGTGAGTGTGTTATCTATATGAGTCTCTGTTTCTTGCCAGAAGGTAAATAAGCCGGATGATAACCAAATAATCACATAGAAAACTCAGTCAACTCAGTGGTCAATTTTATTTAACATACCAGCGCTAGCGCTTTGCTAAAATTTAAAGTGCGCTAACGCTAGCGCTAGTAGCAGTGCTACTAGCGCCGCTAGAAATAGCGGCGCTAGGCACCGCTCTGCTTTACAACTTTATCTTTGGAAGCAACTTTCTAACTGCCTTAGTTTTAAAGATATAGGTCATCCCTACCTATTCTAGATCAAGGTCAGGTCATATTACAGGATTTTGCCATTTATGGTCGGTTGAGCCATTTGAAAAAAAAAACTGGAAACGGACGACCAGACATGATTCGTCATCTCTAGACGGTAATATATGTATCCCATAACTCCTCGATCTGTCCCATGTTACAAAAAATTGTTTGTAGTAAGCCTATAGGACATTCGTTCTTCGAACGGGTCAAAAAACCAATTTTTGCTGATTAGAAAGAATAAATTTGCTATCAAAGAAGACCTTTGCTGATGCAGCAAACAGATCCCGTGCTTCTAAAAATATTTAGGAATAGTTCTTTTGAATGTGAGTTCATTAATCGAACTTTGTTCACAGAAAATTGGTGAAAATTCTTTTATGCTACAAAGGATATTCCACATTATTGCGCCCATAATGTGCCTAAAATAATAAAGTTACAATTTAAAAAAAACAGTGAACACTGTACATGCAGCGTTTGATTTTAAATATTTATTATTGGGCCAATTAACAGAATTTTGCAACTTCAATAACAAATTAGCTCAAAGTTAGTCAAGTGTTAAATTACTTACTATTTGTATCGCATAAAATTCATCATTTTAGTCTAATTTGTTATTTAACACGAATTTTACATGTTAAATAAAAAATGAGACATAAATGTGGATTTTTATGTGATGCAGACAGTAGCTATACAAATACATAGCAACAGTAGAAATAAAGAGAATAAACATATGCAAGGGATCCGTACGTATCAGAATAGATGTGGCAAACAGAGTTAATGTTACGAAAATCTCGAAATTATTTAAGTAAATATTGCCTTAACCCTTAAGTGTATGAATTTACCGAGAGGGAAATATTGAAAAACCCGTAAGAAGCAACAATCCCTTTCGGAAGCACAAAATTGACCCCCGAATAGACAAAAATGTTCACCTCAATTTTCTCTGCAACATAGCGAAAAACCATTTTTTGGGTTAGGGCCGGTCTTTGTACCGACCGACTTAGGGCCCTAAGTAGAGTGCACATCATTCCATAGACAAAAATTTTTCCCTCAATTTGCTCCCACTTGAGCCCTAAGCACAGGCATCGGGCTCAAATTTGTTTTTGAATATAATTCGGTACTTCGGTAATTCGGTAATTTGTTACCTCTCAAATAGAAAAAGAATCAACCAAATCAGTTCGGATTCAACGTAGTATAAACCCAGTTCTAGGGTCCTGGCTGAGGCTAAGGGTTTCTAATCAAAAAATTTCTTCCATTTGAGACATTCCTAGACCTTTTCCAAAAAAATTTTGGAAATCGGAAGAGATTTAGATAGATAGATAGATAAGAACGTCGTAGTATTGGCACCTAAATCGATGATTCTTTGTACCACCCCCTAGTTTCTTCGTTTATTAATTAAACAAAGGGAATACAATTACAAATTACAAATAAATTTGACAAGTTCATAATAAAATAAAATAAATTGAATAGAATTGATTGTCGGTGGTGTCATTTCCATGTAACTTCCTGTGCGGGAAAACCGGATCCATATTATATTCAACGTACACATCCTTATGATTTGATTTTCTTTAACTCATGGGAAACCTTCTGGTTTTCCGAAGAAAAACAGCCAGATTGTTTATAACCATAGGGTTGAGAATCAGATCGGAGCTATGTAGTTCTGGTTTACCCATAATTTGCCTCCTAACGAGTCTGTACCTGGGACAGACACTAATGACGTGATATCCCGTTTCGTCACCATGGCCACAAAGGCACGCCGGGCTGTCGACGCAACTGAGCCCACAGTGGTTGGTAATGGCTTCAATAACCCTTTTAATGTCAGGTCTGCTGAGGCTTCACAGCGTCTTCCTGACTTCCATCGATGGACTCTTACAAAATAGTTTGGTGTGTTTTGCGCCCTCGTACTGCGACCAACCTCTGAAATGCTCCTTTCGAAGCCATTCTTTGACTATGGTCTTTCTTGTCGATATTGGAATACCGAACATTGGTTCTGGACCAACAAAAGCTTTACTGGCGCCTAGGCGAGCAAGGCTTAAAACATTTAATTGAATCAAAATAGAGAGACAAAAATTCGTTTATTAGCCTTTATGTACCGCAAAAATAAATGGCCATCCTTTAAATACACAATATTGAAAACGATCAAAAATTCTGATCAACAAAAATGTATTGATAGTGACGATCATTTACAACAGCAGAGCCACAAAAAGAAACAAACATTTTACGTTAAAAGACTACGCGCTACTTCACCGCTATCTCACTGGCAACTCGACGTTGAGATAATCGAAATATATAACACTAATTTCACTTAGAACGACATATTATTATTAACGAAATAAGACTTACTTGCCAGAACTGATAGTTTCATTAAAATTTTTGGCCGATGAAATTTAGCCTCACTAAATTTAGCCGTAAACACAATCGGTAAACAAAAAATTAATAACAAAAGTTCAGCAGCTGGTACAAAAACACGTCCTTTCGCTTTGAAAGACTCACTCTCTCTCACAAACAAACACGTTGGGCCCTAGTAGAAACTCAGTTTTAGGGTCCTGGCTGAGCCTAAGGGTTTCTAATCAAAAAATTTTCTTCCATGTGCGACATTCCTTGACCTTTTCCAAAAAAAAAAATTGGAAATCGGAAGAGATTTACTCGAGTTATGTAAAAAAAACATGTCCCTAGTCCGAGCCCTAGCTAAGTTCAACGGCCCAATCTCAAAAAAGTTTCTTCTTCAAATTTTAATTTCAATGTTTTCGTTATGTATCTAGTTCTGTTTGTTTTGTTTTTTCATTACTTTTCGAATTCATGTTATTGTAGTTTTACTGTGTAAGTAGTTGTTGTAACGTTTTTGGTTTTTTTAACGAGGATTATGACTTCCGTCATAATTACTCTTTTTTTACCATGTCAGCTAGAAGATAGTAGACAATAAAAGTAACATTCATTCATTCATTATAATTTTATAGACCTGTCGATTAAAAAAAGCAATTATGAAAATCGGAAAAGATTTACTCGAGTTATGTACAAAAACACGTATGGCAATAGCATAGACTCGGTTTTAGTGCCCTAGCTAAGTACAAGGAATCAAATCCAAAAAAGTTTCTTCCATAAATTGTCGGCCATGCCCAGGTCTTTCAAACAAAAAAAATTTATGAAATTCAGAAATATTTAGGAGTTATGAACAAAAGACCAAAAACCATGCAGTGTCCAGATGCAACCAAATAATTTATATTGTACCTCTTGCCAAAATTGTTATTGTGACGCGTGGGCATGGCGGTTCGAGCCGAACAATTCGAGATAACAATTTTAGCAAGAGGTGCATACTAGTACATTATGCACCGCTGTCCAGGATGCTCTATTTTGACGATTTGGAGGTTATTTCCCGAGCCGAAGGCGTGGGAAATAATCCAAATCGTCAAAATAAACCATCCTGGACAGCGGTGCATATATAGTTTTATCTATCGAGAGCAATATATCGAGTTAAACAGTTTTGCCCTAGGGAATTAAGTACGAGATTTTTAAAACATTTAATCTACCGAGAACAGATATATCGAGATAAATGAAAATGGTCTAGACGGATAAAAGCGACATTACTGTTCAGGGTAGCTAAAAGATTTTTCGATTACCTTCCAGGGAAAAAAAGTTTTTGAAAATCGGTTGAATTTTACTCGAGTTATCGTGTTGATGGACGCACGGACGAACTTGTTTTTTATTGCTGATTCGCCATCTAAGGACCATGATCAATGCTTCTCCCGTACTCCTGGGTCGAAATTCGACTGGTTACAAACGTCGTGGTAAACGCAATAGACGCAGTAGTTCTTCGTACGTCTCTAACAACCTGTCTGTCATTTTCACACTAACATTGAATGACTGAGAGAATCATATAAGGTGTCCAGTTTCTTATGAAAGGCCCAGTATATGAAAAACAACGATAAAGATAAAAAATAAAAATAATAAATATTAGAAGAAAAAGAATTCGTTAGAAAAAAGAAGTGAATGGAGACACTACAAAAACTAAAACTAAGCAATAAAACAAAAATAGACTTACAGTTGATAAGTGGGCGCTAAAGCAATCAGTTCTAAAGTCCCTATTCACTTCCAGAATGAAAAATGTACCATGGAAATTAATGTGGTGTTTCTAAGCTACAATTGCAGAGGTAGAAGATTAAGAATGGTGATGTGAGAATTGGCAATATTCCATTCGAAGGTGATGTCACTTATAATAAATATTGAAACTGAAATCTTCATTATGATACCCAAGGGTAATCTTTGCGATGGCGATTTGTAAATAGGATGTACTTACACTGAGGGTTTTAATGATTCCACTCAACAATTGAATAAGTAATAAATTAATTACGCACACTTTAATCGAATAAAAAATACAAATTACATTTTACTAAATTCTTTTAACTGATACCAGACAAAGAGAAAACAGAGTTCAATATTAGCGAATTATTTCGGTCTAATCTCATTTAAATTTTTATAAAACTAAATCATTGATTTAGTTGCCTAATAAATCAATTTGTGAACTTCAACCCATCACACTGTATGATGTTATTTAACAGAGTTGTTGTGATGTTTACACAGTCAATAAAGAATTGAGAAAACAAATTTACATAAAACATAACTTGAACTATCCATTAAGTTTTCATCAACACTAATTACTCGTAACTGGCTGATATGATAAAAAAAATATTCAAAGAGTATGTATTTTATTCCTAAATGTTAATAATAATATTTATTAATAGGTATCACGTTATGGCATCACCGATTTATTTTTGTTCTCACAGTTTGTATTTAGAAGAAAGTATTACGTATCGGCTTAAAAAACAACATAGTTTTTGTGAGCTGCAGAATATTTTAGTTACATGTATAAAAACTTCTTTACCAAATGATGTCGTATGCGGCCTAGGATTATTTTCGAAACACAGATGAAACAATTTTATTTCAAGAAAATATTCCAAATATTTCCTTGATAAAAATTCTTTTGGTGGGAAACAAAACAAAATTTGTTAAAACGAAGTGATGATTCACACCCGGTGCGAATGGCACATATTGTCAATGCCTGGTAAGTGTTAGAATCTGGATAGCTAACATTTGGCTTACCGAAAGGTTGAAGACTTTGGATTGGATTGGAATTTCTTTTGACGGATTGGTGAAATATGGCCCAATAGTGGTATATGGCCACATCCATAATTGGGCAGGATGACCCGGATCTCCAGAACTGTGAGAGTTAAAAAGTTAGTTCCAAAGGCGAAGTTGTAGAAAATTAAATTTAAGCGAACACGTGTTTCAGGGTTTTGGGGAGATATGGTCCAATCCTGGTATATGCCCACTTCCATAATTGGGCAGGATGACCCGGATCTCCAGAACTGTGAGAGTTAGAAACTTAGTTCCAAAGGCGAAGTTGTAGAGAATTAAATTTAAGCGAACACGTGTTTCAGGGTTTTGTGGAAATATGGCAAAATCCTGGTATATGGCCACTTCCATAATTGGGCAAGATAACCCGGACCTCCAGAACTGTGAGAGTTAGAAAGTTGGTTCCAAAGGCGAAGTTGTAGAGAATTAAATTTAAGCGAACACGTGTTTCAGGGTTTTGGGGAGATATGGTCCAATCCTGTTATATGGCCACTTCCATAATTAGGCTGGATGACCCGAATCTCCAGAACTATGAGAGTTAGAAAGTTGTTTCCAAAGGCGAAGTTGTAGAGAATTATATTTAAGCGAACACGTGTTTCAGGGTATTCGGGAAATATGGCACAATCCTGGTATATGGCCATTTCCATAATTGGGCAGGATGACCCGGATCTCCAGAACTGTGAGAGTTAGAAAGTTTTTTCCAAAGGCGAAGTTGTAGAGAATTAAATTTAAGCGAACACGTGTTTCAGGGTTTTGGGGAAATATGGTTCAATCGTGGTGTATGGCCACTACCATAATTAGGCAGAATGACCAATATCTCCAGAACAATAAGAGGTAGAAGGTTGCTTCCAAAGGCGAAGTTGTAGAGAATAAAATTTTAGAGAACACGTGTTTCAGGGTTTCATGGAAACATGACTTAGTCCTTGGATATAAGCTTTTCTAGATTTGGATGGTCTGAGACTTTGAAATTCTTACAGTTATAAAAGAACAGAAAATGTTGGATTGTTTGTTTATTTGTATATTTAGATACGTTCGAGTCTCTTTGCCACATCTATTCTGCTTGCCACATCTATTCTGCTTGCCACATCTATTCTGCTTGCCACGTCTATTCTGATACGATAATGGGAAAATGCTTATTGTCTTAGTTTTTATTTTTGCCTATTTGCTTATGAAATAGCAAACATTCGATTAAAAAATGCGTCTAGAATGCCGGACAATATATATTCACTAGCTTGGTTACCGGGCTTCGCCCGGGATATGGTTTCACTAATTTATGAAAATTGATTTCAAACCTTTACGTCCACAACCAGCTCTTTGCTGAAAGTTTCTAGTAAGCCTCTCTCTCATATAAAATACTTCAGCATCCTACTTTGAGCTATGACCCGACAAAAAGTTGAAAATTTTATTCGTATCATGCGTATTGTTAGACCCACGTCAACTACATAGACCCTCCTACCGGAAACACTCAACAGATTTCCGAAAACTGAGATCTGGTTTACAATAGTCAAATCGCATGAAAAACCCCATCAAAATTGTGACTTTGCGATTGAAGTGGATAATAAAACAGATGAAACAAGTATTTTTCGAAAGTACAGCCATTTTGTTTCTTTCCTTAGGTGAAGTTATTTTGGTGCAAAGCTAAGCTATTTAGACCATTTGTAAGTAAAAATCCTTCTAGAGTCATGAAAAAAAATGAAATGAAAAGTGTCATGAAAACAAAACCAAAAGCTGTTCAAAAGTGTCCTCTACCCTCTATCAAAAATCATTTTTGCGTCCTCTGATAGACCATTGAATCTTAGCTGATTTTTTGGACCAATAGTTTCATGAGAAATTAAGTTCCCTTCGACGTCTACTGCAGCAAATCAAAAATTAATTTTTAGACCTCATCCAACTCTAGCATAGACCCGGAGATTAGAGGTTAACGGCGGACCTTTTCGCGACTCCAGTGAGCCTGTGCTCGCCGGATTCTCAAAAGATACGTGTATTTAAAGGAATTAGCTTTATATATGAAGATTTACTGTAATGAGTTCTGGAACGAAGACTCCAATGGGAAGAAATGTTTCATTCGACATCCTCTTAAACACTTCAATAATTGATTTTTCGGCCACCAGGTTAGACCGGGACGATTGACAAAAATATTTCACTTGTAGTCATCTACAATATTTCAAAAATAATTTGCTGGTCCTTAGATGACATCTGGGACAGTTGCATAGATAAAAATGTTTCCTCGCATCCTCTACAATGATTCCAAAATTGTTTTTTTTACTTGAATGACTCTAGTATCAATTGATTGATTTATTTGAAAAGTATTTTTCACAATTATTATTCCCGTTAGAAAAAGAAAGATAAAGTGAAAAATGACACTGAGGCCTTTCTTTTTGGGCCCATTGTGTAGCGCTCTTCGGTTACTCTAGTGTTAATCTGGATGCTCGAGTGGACCGGAACACATTTTTACTTTTGTAAAAATGCTCCCCTCGACTTCCTCTATAAAAATTCAAAAATCAATTTTTTGGTTCTCGGCAAAAGCCCTCTGCAACACTTCAAAAATTAATTATTTAGTCATCGGCCAACAGTTGCACCGACCTTGGGCAGTGAGGTGCAACAAGGTGCAGTGAGATGCACTAAGGTGCACCAAGGTGCAGTGAGATGCGCTAAGGTGCACCAAGGTGCAGTGAGGTGCACCAAGGTGCAGTGAGGTGCACCAAGGTGCACCAAGGTGCACCAAGGTGCAGTGAGGTGCACCAAGTTGCAGTGAGGTGCACCAAGGTGCAATGAGGTGTACCAAGGAGTGTATTTTGGTTTTTATATAATAGATAGTGGCAGAAACCTGGTTGTTCAAATTGTCAACACAAATAAACGTAATACATGAACGGGATAAATTCTCTTAATTGTAGTGTGTGTTTTACTTGATTTTCACGTTCGCATTAAACAGAAAATTATTATTATTATTATTGGCTATTGGTTATAGAATCATGTTTTGCACTTATTTGAGCAACACCGGTTTGTCTCCGTTTCCACTACGTTTTGCGTAACGTTTAGGTGAAGATGACGTTTAAAATGAAACCGACAAAACCAAACAAGAAAATGCGTTTCATCATGAAATGCCACCTAAACGGCGTGTAAACGGAAACTAAACGCCGCGGCGGCGCGGCGTGCGAATCGACCCTTATTATATAATCAATTTTCAAAACTACGATGTAGTTTTCATCGGCTAGTTCTACCGGTTCCTATTTAAACATATAAGCCAGCTAGCAAGCAAAAAAGCTAGTAAAACTAAGAATTGACGATTGCCACGTAATCTTAAATTTTCACCTGAGAGACGTAAATATTTTGTTAACATTTACCTGACCAAAATAAACGCTCCTTAGGTTTTTCTAGCGACTTACTTCATGGAATGTCGTTAGCCATGAATTACAGTCTAATCTTCATACGAGGTATACATCTACTATACATTATGTAAAAAGATTTAATTTCACGTAATTATTCAATCAGTTGCAAATTTAAGAATGTCTATGTCTGTTCAGATTAAAAATTCCAGACTCACATGCCGCACATTTTTTACTCTCCCCACTATAAACAATCCAACGAAGATGTGATTGTGTTTGCGTCTAGTCTTTACCTAAGGCAATAAACAAAATATTTTGGTTTTTTACTCTCTATCGCGCGGGCATATGGCTCGAGTTTTGTTTATTTACATTTTTTATGAACGTAAACTCGCAATGTTGTAGCATTAAAGTTTTTCCTTTGCTTTTACGCTGCAAAGCGTGATTAACTATTTTTGATTTGAAGTACAAAATAAGGCACTTCCTTTTATGTTTTCTAGGCTTACCGAGGTGCTCAAGTGAATTTGATATACATGTTTATATTTTTACACGTTGATTCTCATTACACTTACGGAAAAATATTTTTGCAATCAATGTTCGTTTCCAATCCAATTTACGTTACCTCAGTCCACACTCAATTCAATCCATTTGTTCTATGTATTTTCATTGTGATGGGGTTTAGCTTGTAGTTAAAGCTGTATGATGGCGCCATTACATGAATTTGAATTCAAATGTATGGCGGTTCATATATTTAATTTCAATAACAACGATTAAAGTGTTGTCGTTGAAAATAATCGATTTGTTTATCATTGCGATGAAAATATAAACATGACTTAATGACAAAAAATGAAATTAACTGTTTTGAGCGTTGGACCGAAAATGAAAATGTTTGTTATCTATGTTATATGGAGTTATGTAAACGTTGGTATAAACATTTACTCTCGCACAACGAAAATTCGAAATAAGCGCGTTATTTTATCAATTTTCGTCAAGTTGATATACAAATGACAAGTCGTTCCACCACACGCAATGTTTCCAAGAATTTGAAATTGAATAAGCAGCTCAAATTAAATGTATCATGATCATTTATATTCATTATTAGTTCATCATTTGAAATGACGTTGAGCATCGCTGAAGTTGAACAAGCGATACAGCTACACCTACAAGACTTTAAGTGCTCCTGCATTGCTGAACGACTCAACCGATCGAGCAGAGTTATTTGGACGGTGATAGATAAATGGAAGAAAGGAATTTTTCATATTCCGAAGAAGCTACGTAAAACACGTCAGCGGAAATTGAGTGCTCAACAAGTGTCAAACATTTTGAAGCATTTTATATGACACCCATTTCACACGTATGCTCAGTGTATCAAGGCATTGAAGTTACCTCTACATGAAAGGTCAATCGGAAATATACTCAAACAAATTTGGTAACTTTGTCGCCTGTAGCGAACATTTTATATCGCTTCAAAACCAAGTGAAGAGGTTGCAGTTTGCTTTTAAATATCGCCACTGAATGGTTGCAAGTGCAGTTTATGGATGAAAAGACTGTGCAAACATATGCGAATGGCAAAGTGTTGGTCAAGCGGAAATCGAAGGAACGTTTCCATACTGATAAGATGAAAATCGACGAAAAGCAGAATACAAAAAATAAAGTGATTATTAATTAAATAGAAGTATGTCTCGTTTCCTCAGAATCCTTACTCTTTGAGTACAGAGTACAGTAGCTAACAACAGACGGCTAAAGATAGTGGCGCACAACGAGAGGTTGTCAGACAAAAATTTTGCTGCGGAGATGGCACACAGTAGGCTTATCCGTTATATTCATCGAAGTAGAGTTTTTATTCAAAAAATATAAAAGAATATAATTTCGAATATTTGATGGGATTTTTTAAAATTTATGAACTTTTGACCTTCCATAATTCAAAATTAGGCATGAAACACAATAAGGGAACACTTAATTCCTGTTTTGTCATTAAGTCATGTTTATGTTTTCTTACTTTAATCGTTTTTATTGAAAATAAGTATATGGCAGTTGGAATAATGGAACCGCCATATATTTGAATTCAAATTCATGTAATGGCGCCATCATACAGCTTTAGCTACCAACACTAAACAGTGAAAATGCATAGAACCAATCAATGGATTGAATTGAGTGTGGACTGAGGTAAGGTAAATTGGATTGGAAACGAACATTGATTGCAAAAATATTTTTCCGTAAGTGTAATGAAAAACGTAAACGTTTTTCGCAAGTTTATTTCAGTCGATGCAGCAATTACCTCAGTAAGTTTTCGAAACTAGTGTTAAATTGGAAAACAACATAATTCCACAGCATTACTCTAATGATGAGATCACACCCTCAAAAAAGAAAATTGATATCCCGAAAAATTTATTGTTGAAATTGTCGAAAAAAGATTTTGATATTCCTAAAATAGGAAAGTGATGTCCCGAAAAAAGATTTTGATAATCCTAAAATAGAAAAGTGATGTCCCGAAAAAAGATTTTGATAATCCTAAAATAGAAAAGTGGTGTCCCGACGTCTCCACCCCAGTTAAAGCGTTTCTAGCATGCTTTTTTGATTGTAATCGTGGGCTACGCTGTCACGTCTCGACCCACGTGAAAGCGTTTCGGGGGTGCTTTTTTTATTGCAATCGTGGGCTACGCGGTCACGTCTCGACCTCCGTTAAGACGTTTCTCGTGTGCCTTTTTTATTGTAATCGTGAGCTACGCGGCCACGTGTGCGACGCCCGTTAAGGTCTTTCGGGTGTGCTTTTTTTATTGTAATCGTTGGCTACGCGGTCACGTCTTGTAAAACGTCACGTCACGTCATAGTAAAATTTTTGTACATAACTTTGCTTGAATTCTGCATAGCTTGGAAGGATCAAAAGGGGAAAAGTGGAATTACGTAAGTAAGGTAAATATTATTCAGGTTACAAAAGGAAGAGTCATACCAGGCTTTTTCTAGAAACAAAATTAGCAAAGCCAGCATGCAAAGTGGGTAGTTAGATTAGTTCATTGTACAATATTTTTCTGAGAGTATCGTTTCACATGGAATTTATGGTATACATAATATATATATATATATATATATATATATTATATATTATATTTCAAAAAATATGAGAGAACTTTTACAGTCGGTTGTCGTGAGGAAAATGTTATTTTTGCTATTCCTGTGTCTCATTACGATGCGAATCGTCTGAATTGAATCAAAAATGAAACACAATTCAATTTAAAAAGTATAACATATTATATCGCTTGCAATTCACATTATACCATCAACAGTGTACTCTAATACTAATATACTCAACGAAAAGAAAACACACAAATGAGATGAAAATTAGCTGAAGAAACTTCTCAATGAATTGCAAACATCTGTTTGCGCACTAGAAAATAGAGCATGTCGTTTCGCCAAACCTATTTTCGTGCTTGGTTTTTTGTAAGATAAGTTGGACTCGTTAGGTTTCGTCATGATCTTGCATTTAGATAAAGGCAACATAAAACAGCATATGATTGGTATGGAGCAAGGTATCATGGCCCCTTAGTAGTATAAGGGCTGTGATGCAAGTCTTACACGGTAAAAATTTACCAGAAACTTTTTTCGTAGACTAAGGAGCA
>CM055406.1:133787737-133823799 GCA_029228625.1 Pseudolycoriella hygida
TTGCGACGTTTACCCCGGAAAATGTTTTTTCGGCTTCTAAGGAAAATTTTAAGGCGAAGTGTCTTCGCCGAAGTGTTCTTCTTTTGAAATTTTCATTTTTTCATTAGTGAAAGTCGGATATTTTTGATTTACCGATTTCGCCAACCTTCTTACTTTTTCACTTTTAAAGATCTCGCAAAGGCCTCTGACGATTTTGCTGAAATTTTCAGTGTAGCTTATTTAATCGACACGTATTTTTTTCCTTAAAAAAATAAAACATTCCTGGGATTTGTGGGATTTAGCCACTTCTAGATTCAGTGAGCATTATATAGCAATTCTAAAACTACAGAAATTAGAAAGTTGCCTGAAAAGGCAAAGTAGTAAATTAGAAGTAGAGAGTTTTTTCGAGAAATGACGCAATCCGGTGATGTAGCCAATTCTAGAGTTAATTAGTCAGCAACGAGAAAAATGAGAAATGAGCTTTAGCTCTCAAAATATCTGAGTAACATAGTTCCTTCTAAGGGCAAAGTTGTAGAAAATTAAATTTTAGCGTACCCGTGATTCAGAGATTTTTTTTTGAAAAATAGCCCGATCCTGGGATGTGGCCTCTTCTAGAATTGGCGGGGATGACACATATCCAGAAAACTGTAAGTACTGTAAACTGTAAAGTACTTTCGGTTCTCTTAGCAAGCATGAAAAATTATTACGCTGGTATGACATTTGTGACGCAATTTTTTGAACTAAACGTTATTGTGTTTTTAAATTTTTTGCAAGTCGATAAACAAAGACTTGAGTCACACCATCTTTTTAAGTGGGTTTTTGGACTATACAATTGATTACATCTTCTAACTTTCATATTGTTTGGCAAGTTCTTTTTTAAAATGGAGCAGTGTGTCTGTCTGGTTTATGGTTCGTTTTTTTTGTTTTTGTTGGACATAAGTCTTGTACTTAGTATTGATTTATCGAATCAAATAAACGACATTCTCTGACAATTTCGAGGAGAAATGAATAGAATTGTCACAGTGAAATAGTTCTCGAAAATCATCGATGTTGAGTGGTTGTCACATCGTTGTAACCGGAAATTGTAACAAGAGTGCTTTAGTTGAAGTTTAAATCAAAAAAGTAAATGTGAAATATTTTTATTTACGTTTAATCATTAAAATATTATATTCAATCGTCAAACCCCTTTAAAAATATGAATTTAATCTTTATAACAAAATTTTGTATTGCTTTGTAATTGAAAATTTTCTTAGATACTAAGATAGCTTTAGTCCTTCTAGTCCGCCTAGGCGAATTAATATAGTTTCACAACTAAATTTTCCAATGTCAAATTTAAATTATTTTTTAAATATTGTCGATACACTTTAAAATACCGCGGTTAGAACTGCGACAATAATCACGATAAATTGCGCTGTGGCCGTATTTCTCATTATTTTTTATTGACCCTGTAACAAAAATGATGATTGTTTAAATGTCTATCTTTTGATGTATAATTGTTTGAAATACGACAAAAATTACGAATGTGGCGCACTTTTTCGCAGTATAATTAGACCCGTACGGACATCGAAAAATCACGAAAATTAAATTAGTGAAAATCGGTTGTGGTTCGGGCTGAAGAGTCTTCAGTGTGGGACCAACTCACGCGACGCGACCACATACAATATTTGGTGATTTTTCGTGACTATTTCTTTAATTATGAGTGCGATTTTCTTTATTATTATTATTATCATTACATGATAACTTTTTCTTTATATTTTGAGATTTTTTTAAGGATTTAGATAGGTTTTTGCGCTATTTCTTCGACGGATTTTTCAGTATTGCCCTTTCGGCAATTTCCAATCCAATTTAATGTCGACGTAATTTCTTGCACTTAAGAGTTAAGGCAACATTTCGAATCTTTTTGCAACATCTATTCTGATGCGTACGGGTCCCCTGCATATGTTTTTAAAGTGTATCGACAATACTTTTCTCACAAAAAAAATAACATAATATTTTTGATTACCCAGGTCTGTCGTTTAAAAAGGGATGCAGCGTTGCCCATACATCCATGAAATGCGAGAACGTTTACTTGGCCAATTGAATAATGAGTCTATGCCTTTGAAACCAGTTGAACGAGAGGAACACATCGACAATCAACAAAATATCATGATGGATCATAATCAGGTCGGAACAGTGGTCAAGGTAGGGGCAATGCTCGTTTACGATTTTGTTGCGCCGAATTAAAATTTGTTCTTAAAAACACGAGTCATCTGCCTTATCCTTACCCAATTGAAATACATGCACAAAATTACACAAACCAGCAAATTTGTTGATGTTGTTGATTTTATAGGAAAAAATTCGGAAAATTATTTTTATCGAAATAGTTTTTAATTTATTTTTCAAACTACACAATTCCATAACAAGAAAACACTTTAAATCATTATCACTTTATACATACAGTCATCATTAACAAATTACTTAATCCTTCTCATATATTTGTATGCTGCGCTTGAAAATATTTGAAATGTTTACAACAGTTTTGTGAAAATCTTGTGAAAAAATTTTATTTTAAATATTCTCGGAATTATTTATTTAACTAATAAAGAGAACAAAAGTACGGTACAGAACACACATTTTTGAACGTTTGTGAGGGAATTATTTATTTTGATATCAAGGACGTTGACGGTGTAGCGAACCAGACTAAACGTTATTTTCATCGGAAAGGCAGAGGCCAAAGTGAATGTAGTTTGCAGCACGTTCAGAAAAATGACTACGAAAGTGCTCTCAAAAACAATTCCGGTCAAAGCTTTATAACATCTTAACAATCTACAACCAAATGCGTAAACAAAAACATAAAATCTGAACTATTTTTCTCGCTATTTGTAAGAAACCAATAATTTGATGAGATTTTATGTGACTGAGCCAAGACAGACAAAGTACAAGCCAATGACCGATAATTTTCACTTTTAAAATAATTTGGTTAAAAATTTACACAACTACATTCTACAACTCCCGCAACTTTCATACATTTTATTTCAGGATGATTGACAAATATTTCGTTGCACTCTGACAGACATTCTCAATGCCGTTTTTATTAACTTGAACATAGAATGGACGTACAAGTGTTTTAATCGGTCAAAGTAATTTTGTCAGTACATGCCAATTTGCTCAGTTATTCGAATCCATAGCTTTGTTAGAGTTTCGTTCAAATGAAAATTGTGAGAGATTTATGTTATGGTGATGATCTTTGGAAATTATAG
This sequence comes from Pseudolycoriella hygida, assembly GCA_029228625.1. Lineage (NCBI taxonomy): Eukaryota > Metazoa > Arthropoda > Insecta > Diptera > Sciaridae > Pseudolycoriella > Pseudolycoriella hygida. The sequence goes on from CM055406.1 coordinate 133,790,956, forward strand.
ATATAACAGATCTATTATGGGTATATGGGCCGTAATTATAATTACCACACTAGGAACCAAAAAGTGTATTGCCTTATATTGAAGAATTAATCTCTTTATCGATTTCTTCCGTGCACTTAAACATCTGGCCTAACAGGTAAACGCGAATCAAACTGATCCGAATCACAGTCATAACGGCATGTATGGCAATATGGGTGACGTCGTCATAGTTCGTAATTCATTGCGATATTACAGTATCAACGTTACTTTCATGGTATACGTTGCAGAGAAGTTCTATGCAAAATTTGTCCTCACTGAGATCTATCGCAGTTATACAATTTGTTCTATCAACTATTCGACTATCATCATGGGTTCGTGGTAATTACGCGTAGACTAACGATAAAAAAATAATGAAAATAAACATTATATTTCCCTTCCATCTGTCTCCCTCATTTTCTAGTTATATCTAAAGTCCACTAGATCCGGAGGTAGAACCTTGGAACATGGATTGAACATGGAAGTTTTGTACCTTTCCATAGAAGCCAAAGTTAATGCAACATCCTACGTTATATTAGTTTGTTAGTGGCTTAGATTCATTTAGATGAAATCAATGTTTTACAACAGTTTCTCGCTCAGTATCACACGTCACCTAAATTGATGTCAGTTGTTTTAGAAGACGAAGTACTTACCTTTTGGAGTGAAAGTGTTGAGGCCATTTGATTCACTCTGTGCACATTACTCGCTAAAAGTGGTTTCATCTCGAGATTTTCTCAAATAACAGCCTTGTCTTCTAATATCTTTCCAAAACAACATCAAGTTGACTGGCACCTGTTTCTGCTTCCAAAAAATTCATGTAATATAATTTTACATTGGCCTTTCATCCAAAATGTGACATTTCATCGATAAACATATAATTGAAAGACTCGATATTCACCGCACTCACACATGCGTTATGTATCAAGTATATGCAAAGAAAAGAGAATCTTTTCAACCCTAGAGATGAAAAGGATAAGGGTTTTCAACCCTAGAGATGAAAAGTAGAAGTTATTTAATCACTAGAGATGAAAAGTAGAGTTTAATTTTACAACGTTGTATATGCTTGGTGGTAACAATTAATTAGCCAAAATATTTAGTAAAAACTAATAAACGAAAGGAATAATTTTATTAACAAAGCCTTTTAAAATTTCAATATAAAATGGAAAAAAATTGGTGGCTTTTAAGTTTTTCATGCTTGCTATCAGGGACGAAAGTTGATAAATGTAATTTGTAAATTGTGGGATTACATTTTTCTTGTCGTCCCTGATTGCAAGCATAAAATAGTTATTTGGATCACAAGGGATGAAAGTATAAAAATTCAACCCTGTGCGAGAGTTGCTGCCCGCGCCGAAGGCAAGGACTGCATCGCACAGGTTGAATTTTTATGCGTCATTCCTTGTGATTCCCAAACTCTCTTTTAAGAACCGAAAATACTTTCGGCCCTCTTTAGAGAACCGAAAATATTTTCGCATCTCTTGGCTTACTGAGGTCTGCATTTATCTTCGGCTCCCATTTGGGAAGTGGGAAGTGAAAATTTTCGTGGTTCGAGTGATGAAAAATGACTTTGACGCGGGCAGCAACTCTCGCACAGGGTTGAATTTTTATACTTTCATCCCTTGTGATCCAAATAACTATTCCCGCATCGATGACATGTTCAAACAAAACTTTCGTAATTTCGCCACTACGACAACCGCCAGATATTCCGAATACGAAGACGACCTGAAAAAAAAAGATCAGTAACGAGCGTATGATGCACATAATCTCAAAAATGTACCTTTACAGTCAAATATTTTACGTCGTGAGCCTCCAAAAGAAACTTATTTATTTCATCAGAATCAAAAACTTTGGCTTTCTTGCTTTCGTATCCAATCATTTTGACTTTAAGGAAGGATATGAGACGTGAATATTTCGAAATGGTAACGTTGTGATTGGAAATGATGTTTTTTTCAGCATTGAGTACATGCTCCAGAGGGTAGTGGGTTTATACCGTTGCGCTGCCTGCTCAAAATACGTTTCTACGTCTAACGAATCGGTACCTTGTTCCGCACGCTAATCGCTGAATTTCTTATACGCATCCAGGAATCGCTCCGCCGATTTACCCAGTAGCAACTGTTCCATTGCAGTATTACTGCCCTTCAAAATACTTTCCGGTAAATTATTCGTCGATTCCATTTTTCCTCCGCAACAAAACGATTTTTTTTTCGATTTTAGAAAATAAAGGCTACGATCGCTCCGATTTTCAGAAAACTTTTTTGTGAATACACGTGCTCGAAGTCAATCACATTAATGTCGGTCAAAGTAATTGCAATCGGTCCACTCGTGTTAATTCGTAATTTAATCGCAAAGAGAAAGTACATAGATAAAGGCAATATAGTAAATAACGATTGACATGCGTGGAGTATAATAAATTCATAATCTGATACACTCTCATTGTATGTAATAGTGTCGATAGGGGGCTAATATTAATCTGAAATGCTAGAAGTATTTGAACCATTTTTTTGCATTTTAATCTGATTTTAGAAAATATGGCTAATTCCATCGGTAACCCATGCATTGTCGATACTATGTCATCTGGGGAACGAATGTGTTTTGTCTCATGTTAATATAAATCTCATTGAAAGAATGAAAGAGATGAAATTCGTTATCCAGGTGACGGTACCGATGGAATTAGCGTTATATCTTAGTAAGAAACGTAAGAAACTTGATCGTAGATTTTGCGATTTTCGATTATATATTTATCGATGAAATGTTATAGTTTCGATGAAAGACCAATGTAAAATCCATTAAATGATTCGTGTCGAAAAAGATTATTAAAAATTCTCGGTGAATGTGTGTGCACTCCGATGAAAGACCAATGTAAAATCCATTAAATGACTCGTGTCGAAAAAGGTTATTAAAAATTCGAGGTGTATGTGTGAGCTGAGAGATTATTGTAACATTCAGAGGCGATAATTTACCTCGTTTCACTCGGTAAATAAACTCCGCCTCTTCATGTTACAATACTCTCTCAGCTCACACATACACCTCGAATTTTTAATAATCCTTTTGCAACACTTGTAATTTAAAAGACTAACACATGAATGTTAGACTTTTATAGAATTACTAACTAAAACCTCATGCATTACTTATCAATATAAATTGGTTTGTTTTCTTTGTTCAACAAAGGCTAGTCCGTCCCTTTCGCAAAATAGTAAAAAAAAAGTCAGTGACACCTTACTGTATCCATATTTTCAATTTCACATTTCGCGTGAGCTGAGCAGCCGAGACAACCGATGAGAAAACATTCGACAACTTCTCGCTTGTTGAAAATAGTGGCCCTGAAAATAATCCATAATTTTGGTGCTGAATGTTTACATTAAAGTCGCATTCCATCTTGATGACTTTGTCAAAGTTTAAAGGTTTTCCTAATTTTTTCCTAGAATTATTTTTGGCATGTAAATTATAATTTTTTTTCCAAAGTGGAAACATTAAATCAACAATTTTCAAATTGTCATTTTATGAACCACAATAGCTAAACTCTGATGGTTATGGATCGCATACAAGTCCAACACATCAAAGAACACCGCTAGTGCCTAGAGATTTGGGAGAAGATTTTAATTTAGATTTTGACGATGAGCCGTTAGATCCTCGTAAACCGAAAAATGCCAAGTAAGTTATTTTAATTATTTGTATATTCCTTTTTTTAATTTAATCGAATTGACACGATTTGAACTTTGATCATTTTTTAATTCAATCGAATTGACACGAATTGAACTTTTCTATTGACTGTGTTGCAATAACAAACTTTATTTTTCGAGTAATTTTTTTTCCGTTAAGCTTTTTTCCTTTTGTGAAATGAAACGACAACATGGACGGTGAAAAATATTCTTTAAACTACTGCATCGATTGGTTTCATAACACTTAAAAATCAACTAACTTTGAGTTTGATAATATCAAAATTTCATTTATTTTTAAAATATTTCAGCACAATGGAATACGGATGTTATGTCCAAAGGAAAAAAAGGTTAGACAACCATTCACTACCACTAACATTTTAACGCCTTTAATTACGCTAAAAGTAGAGCATTAACAAAAGAACTCCACTGTGTTTTAATAACGCACAAGTAACCTTTACTTTATGATATGTCCTAAATAAGTGCACATCTGTAACTGAACACTAAAGCGTATACTATTTCTAGTTTTTATTAAAATTTACAATAAGATTTTATAGTGACGTTTGCTCTTTTACAAATCATATTTCCTACTACTTAAATTTAGTTCTAAATAAAAAATACTGTAACTTTTCCATTTATAGCATCGACTTACATCTAACGTTTCTAGTTCACAACAACATGTTTTCTTCATTAATATAAGATTACTTATACATTGTGGTAAGCGAGTAATAACCGTTCAAGTGTATATTACACACAACGCGTGAGCGATAGCGAGTAAGTGTGTGTAATATACACGCGAACGGTTATTGGAGTGTCCACAAAGTATAAGTATATTATTTTACTTTAATAGCGACGATTCGCCGAACATTAAACACAAGAACTGATGGCCGAGTGAGCTAGGGCACGGTATCGCTAATTTTTTGAGATGAAGTGTCGGGGGTTCAATTCTGATTTTTTTTACTTTTTTTTTTACTTTTTTTATGTTTGTTTTATGCACAAATTATTCAAATTATCAAATTGTTGCATCTAGATAGAAGAAAGTGAAAAAAAAAAATTCGCGCAAGCTTGAACCTAAATGCACATTTCATATAAATATTTATATAAAACACAACCGAAGATTATGTTACAATGAACAATGCGCATGTGCATTCGAAAACAAAATTTCGAATTAAACACACACACATGTGAGATTCCATTTGCGCATATAGAAAACACATTTTATGAGAGTTTTCAATTGAATCACATTAGCTGCGATAATATAATTCGCAATTTATGCATTTAATAAGATTATGTGGCGTAGTGGTTAGCATCGTTAATTGGAACGCGGGGCGTTCTGCGTTCGATTCTCAAACAGACGGTTTTTTTTAATTTAATATTTCTAGTCTAGCTGGTTATTTATCGCCCTAGACAGTGGAATTTATCCCTCTAGACGGATAAATACTGAGAATAATGCAATAAATTCTCATTTTCCGTCTCAAAAATTGGCATTTAATGTAAGGCGTATCGTCGCATATAAAGTAAAAAGAATTATTAACCGAACAACTGCCTCGGGCTTTTCGTTGTGCTCAAAGTCACGGTTATGTCACTCCAATAAAAAGATTCATCCAAAAGTTCATTATTGCCGAAAAAGAAAAAATCGATTTGTAACTCGATTCGGCCATGCAACGCGAATTGTCGATGTTGCCGAATCCTATAACAAGCTGAAAATTAAAAAACGATATCTATAAAATATACCAGAAATTTCAAGACGCGAAAAAATTGACGTAGACAGTATGAATATTTTTATAGCAAGTGAACCCCCTCTGGCTCATTCCAAAAACATTCCAAAACAATAATATACAAAAGGGCTGGCAATACGATATTGCTTACATTGTTACCACTCTTAATCTCTTCCTTGGTGTTCTTAGCGATACAATCGCAATACAAAATGGTTATTTTCGAAGTCCAATTTAAGTAAATAAGCATGTCTTAAAATATCCGGCCGATAACGTCGATACGATGGCTTGAACGGTATTATAAAAAGAAGTTTGGGTACCACTGGATTCCCTTAAGTTTCTTAAGTTTTTGAACATCCAGGACTATGCGTACCGAGGGAAAACGGCCGAACGGAATTGCGCTGTACCAAGGAAGAAAGGACGATCTTTAATGTGGGATAAAACTTGTTTTGATACCTTTGCATAAAGTTACATAAAATCAACATCGAAAGATTCAGGTTCAGCAGCGAAATCCGTTCGTAGTTTTACGATGGGCAATTTTGGTGAATCAGCCTCAGATGATACAAAAGCAAAATCGTATTTCCTACAACGTATCAGCATATGCATCCAAACACGCGATAGTAACATGCATATTATCAGCATTACCATCGCTGAATGCTGACAAATTTAACGAAATTTTTGAACTCGTACGAAGTACAAAGGTACTATACGTTTACTGCAAACAATTTTCATGTAACCTGGGGTAAATCGAGGTGGGAGTTGGAGGGATACATTTATTATCGCCTAAATATGACCAATCAGCAATAAAAAAATGTCCGTCTGTCCGTCCGTCTCCACTTTTTTTCCGAACGACTCAACCGATAACCCTGATCTTTTTTTCCGGAGTTATCGTCTAAAAAGTGATCAAAAACATGGTTTTTCGAGGGTCGGTGAAACTTTTTCGCAAATATCGTAGTATTGCACGGAAATTGTTTATTTTGGCGTCAAATGAAAGCAGTTGATCTCACAAAACTGGAAAAAAAATTTTTGTGGAAATTGGGTCAGTAGTCTGGGCACTGGGACCAATGGATTGGACGAAATTGAGTTTCTTGGCCATATGCGAAAGCAGTTTTTCGTCTTTAGAGTTGTAGAGAATGAAATTTTAAGTAACACATGTTTCAGGGTTTTAAGGAAAAATATCCCAATCCTGCAATATGACCACTTCTAGAATTGGGCGGGATGACCCATATCTATAGAGCTATGGATGTAAGAAAGTTGCTTCCAGATGCAAAGTTGTAGAGAATAAAATTTTAGAGAACACGTGTTTCAGGGTTTTAGGGAAAATTGGTTCAATCCTGGTATATGACCAATTCTAGAACTGGGTGAGGTGATTCATATCTCTAAAACTGTGGTAGTTAGAAAGTTGCTTCCAAAGGCGAAGTTGTAGAGAATAAAATTTTAGAGAACTAATGTTTCAGGGTTTCAGGGAAAAATTATCAAATCCCGGGATAAAGCAACTTCTACAATTGTTAGGTTCACATATCTATAAAATTACGACAGTTTGAAGTTTGCTTCTTAAGGCAAAGTTGGTGGGAATTACATTTTAGAGAAAATAGTTTCAGGATTTCTTGAAGAAACTGCGCAGACTTAGACAATTTTAAGAAACAAAGATTAAACGCTTCATAGCACACACGATTTTCAATTATTTATCTTCTCGCGTCCACGTTATGCTCCTATTAACTAGCAAATTTGAATAAACTTATAATAATAATATAATAATAATCTGCCTTAAAAACCCATGAAGGGTTAGAGGCTAGATCATTATTTACTAGTTTCGCTACTTTTTGTGGTTCTACTATTTGAGATCCTTTCATTACCAGAAAGTTTTTTTTTACTGTGCCAGTGGTAAGCTGTGCGACAAACCCAGTGCCATCCATGAGATGTACTAGGAACGAAACTAGTAGGAATAGAATACCGGCACCTCCCAACAATGCCTTTCATCGGTAAGCCTACACTCAACTTCACAAGACTTGAACCGATTCAATTAGCTTTGTTTTGTTTACAAATCTAACAATCGGAACAAATCTGTCTGCGGCTGAGTTTCGAACCAACGCACTGGCAACTCGATCTCATAGTAGCAAGCAGACGTGTTAACCACTACGCTATCGAGTTGTTATAAATGTTGAATAAACTTATACTTACTTCTAAAATGCCACTGAATTTTATTTCTTCGTCATCTACATCAGACCCTTACACGTTTCGGTTTAAGGTACTTATAAGGTACCTAGCGACCGAGAATGCTTTATCCATTCATCCATTGATGATTGTTGTTTTGCTTGTTTTAAGACCATTAATAAAAATCCGACATCGGTTTGTTTATATTTAAAATTAAACAAACGTATTTTGTATCGAATGGTGTCGCGACAATGGCCTCGAAATAAACCGTATTGAATTCAAGATCATAACGTATACTCTGAAAACGAGGCCAATAGTTTTCAATTATGTTCAGGATGGTGAAGCAATCGAACGAACGAGCAGCACATTCGATCTTGGCATCTTGATAATGAACTTCAATTCTCATCATGAATATCTAAGCAACAAATCAAAATCCGTGCTCAACTTCGTGAAGCGCCAACGTCACTTTCTGGACAATGATGCTTTGGAAATCGTTTACAAAGCATTGGTACGTTCTAACCTGGAGTTTGCTGCCTGTATCTGGTCGCACATTGTGTGACTTATAAGAGAGCGATCGAAAGTACGCAGAAGCAGTTCGTGATTTTTCTGAACGGAGACCATTTGAACCGATCCGGCAACGACTACGTGCTCAGCCCATATAGCACTCTTTGCTTACTGGTAAAATCAACTCACCAACGCTTCGTTGCCAGATAAAATTCAACTCGAGATTCACCAAACATAATGGCCTTATTTTTATCCCAGCACACCGAACACTAAGGTCATATAATTCACCATTCTACAACGTCTGCCGCATGTTCAACGCCGTATATAATATTATTGACGCTACGTTGTCCCATAAAGATTTTCGTAAAGCACTTCATCAATTACCTGACTTTGTATTAATGAACGAATAAATGAATAATTTCGGATTTTGTTGATTGAATTGAACTTACGTTAATACGGTCGTGTGCTTATAAATTTACTTGTTATCAAGTTGCAGCTGTTTTCAAGGTCTGCCATAGAAAAAATACATTGAAAATATATGAAGGGACCCGTACGTATCAGAATAGATGTGGCAAACATAGTTGATGTTACGAAAAGACTCGAACGTACTTAAGTAAATATTGCCTTAACTATACTATGAAAATATGAAAGCCCTACTATTTGTAGAAGATAGTTATTTGGATCACAAGGGACGAAAAGTAAAAATTTGAGCGAGAGCTGCTGCCCGCGCCGAAGGCAAGGGCTGCAATCGCACAGGTTGAAATTTTTACGTCGTCCCTAGTGATTCACGTAATTTTTCATTACAACAGCTACGAATATTGTCATTTTCGCTTCCCAAACTATAAAAACAAAAGCAAATTTAAATGTGAAAACATTTCAACCGTTATAAATATCAGTTTCTAATAGAGGTCTTAGTCAGCATCATAATCATCAAACTTTATAGACCATTAGTACCTTTCGGTGTGAGGTCTTTCTGTAGAAACCTCAGAATGGTGAGCTATCGTCCTCCATGCCCTTCCATCGCCCACCCTCGTACGATGCAACTCATTACATATTCTTATACTATGAACGTTTAAATTATTTTGCCATTGACATGACGCTCAGACATTAACACGTGTAGAACACTTGTGTTATGGAGATAATTAGAAGAGATCAACTTTTTGGCATCTAGTGCCAATATTCAGTCAGGTCATGCAACTTTATGTGCTGATGATCGTGATGGACAAAGTGTTGACTTATCTATTTGTCTCGGTTAGAGGTATTGATTGGACTATTGAACTGTCACCGAAATGAATACTGTTGCCAAAATGTTGATCTCTTCTAATGAACTCCATAACGCAACTGTTCTAGATGCGTTAATGTGTAAGCATCATGACAAAATAATTCGTTTTTCGGTTCCCTTACCAATCAAGAGTTGAGTTTTTTAATTTTCGGTTGTCATTTGGGAAGCGAAAATGACAATATTCGTAGTTGGTGTAATGAAAAACTTTTTTGAGATTGGGCCCTAGGATATAGCTAGGGCACTAAAAACGAGTCTCTGCTAGCGCTCTACATGTTTTTTGTACTTAACTCGAGTAAATCTCTTCCGATTTTCAAATTTTGTTTGATCGAAAGGTCTAGAACTGTCTCCCGTTTTATGGCAGAAAATTTTTTGATTAGAAAACCTTGAACTCAGTCAGGACTGAGTTTCTACTAGGACCCAACGTGTTTGCTTACATAAATTGGATAAATCCTAACGGCATGTAATTAAAGCGATCGCTATTAAATAAGATTTTGTATAAGGAAAATAAAGAATTGATAGCAAAAAATAAAGAATTGATCGCAAAAAATAAAGAAATGATCTCTCTTGAGATCACTTTTCTTATGATTTTGTGATCAATTCTTTTTTCGTAGCAATCAATTCTTTATTTCTTGCGATCAATTCTTCATTTTCATCGGTCATTTCTTATTTTAGAATTATCGGTTTAAATTCTTCCCAATCCTAACTGATTTTGTTATATTCAAAAACAAATTTGGGTCCAGTGCCTGTGCTTAGGGATGAAGTGGGCCTCAGGTCTGTTCTAAGGTTGGCCTTAGCCAAAAAAAAATTGTTTTTGTTATGTTGCAGAGCAAATTGAGGGAAACATTTTGAATATGTCCGAGGCATTTCCTTATGGCCCTAGGTCGGTCCTAAGGAATGTCCTAGACAAAAAAAATGGTTTTTCACTATGTTGTAGAGAAAATGAAGGAAAATATTTTTGTCTATGTAAGTATTTGTCCGAGGCTTCTCCTGAAGACCCTAAGTCGGACATAAGGTCGGCCCTAGACACAAAAATGGATTTTCCTGTGTTGTAGAAAAAATTGAGATGAACATTTTTGTCTATTTGGGGGTCAATTTTGTACTTTCGGAAGGCTTCTTTTACATCGTTTCTTCGGACGGGTTTTCGAATATTGCCCTCTCGGCAATTTCCAATACAATTTAATGTGGACGTAATTTCATACACTTAAGAGTTAAGGCAATATTTACTTAAATACGTTCGAGTCTTTTCGTAACATCAACTCTGTTTGTCACATCTATTCTGATACGTACGGGTCCCTTCATATGTTTTTAATAACTCTGGCAACATGAATCTATGCAAAGACTTGATGAGCGCAAAACTTTTCAAAATTTTAAAGGATGAATAAAATGTCAGGTAAAATTATTTTTTATATAATTTGTTATAAACACAATTTGTTTTAATAATGTGCTCTCTTCATCAAAAATACAAATGTAGAATGTACTTACTGGATTGGCATAGAAATCGCTCTCAAGGTTTTGACTGAATTGGTGAAAATTAGTGGGTCTAACTCACGCTATGAAAGTTTTTATCTTATTATGTCGGTATGATGTGTGTACTGTATCTGTTTTTAGGGAGTAAAGTTGATTATTAACGTCGCCCAGCTTTATTAATTTTATTACTAAGGAGATTTATGCGACTTATATGCTTCTTACAGAAATTACCGCACATTTTTTTTAAATTATATACACAACGGATCATGCGTGTGCTATACACTCCCACAATTCGTTGTGTACTTTATATTCGCATATCATCATGTGTGACTTCGAGGTCGCGATTTGATGCAAACTTTTTATTAAAAAAAATGAATTGTACGGCATGGTTTGAGAACAAAAAAAGCAAAGTTGAATGTTTTCACCTACCTCCCACATCTACAATATAAAATCCAAAATGTCACTGCTTCTTGGTGCACCTCACTACACTACGCCTCAGTGCACCTCACTGCACTACACCTAACTGCCTTTCGCTGTACCTCACTGTTCCTTGGTACACCTCACTGCACCTTGATACACCTAACTGCCCATTGATGCACCTTGGTGCACCTCACTTCAACTTGGTGCACCTCACTTTACCTTGGTGCACCTCACTGCACCTTTGTGCACCTTGTCCTGGATGTATCGATCTATTGCCTGTCATTAGCGAATAGGTTGGCCCAAAGTTAGCGCCTAAGGTCGATCCTAAAAAAATGTTTTTGTTTTGTTATCCAACACCTTTAGTTGGGGCTTTCGGTCCGACTTTAGGTCAACTCTAGCACAAAAAAATATTTGATTGAGGTGAACATTTTTGCCCATTTAAGTATGCGACAGATGTCTCTCCTCTCTCTTCTTTTTGGCACCGTCGCTTCGTGCGGGTTTTTAATATTGCTTTTTGGGCAGTTTCGAATGCAATTAAGTAATGACGTAGTCACTATAAGCAAAATTTCACAAAATTCATATTCATGCTTTCGCACGGATCCACGCAGCATATGTTTTTACTTTTATCGACTTTTTTACCGTCAGGCTTAAATATATGCAGGTATATATAAGTATATATATATATTCAGAGTGTATGAAATTCGACTGTGAAAAAGTGTGCCTTGAGTTTTTAAGTGTGACAATTTCGCACGGTTGAATTTTAAAGCGAAAGGGCCAAGAGTGAAGTCACTCTTTCTTCAATGGTTAATTTTTTCACTGGCAGAGTAGTGATAACGACAGCTCAAGCGCCGACTCTGCTGAGCTGTCATTTCAATGTTTGTGAGTAGGCATGGGAGACCTTAAAAATTATCGATAATATTAATCGAAGAAAATTATCGATATTCGATTATCAAAATCATTATCGATAATTTTAAAATTATCGATAATTATCAATATATCCAAATTTGCTAATTATCAAAATATCGAGATTTTGATATAGGCAGCAAAAGTCATTAAAATTGTCGACATATCAATAAATATAGACAAATATACTTAAATATCAAGATATCAAAATATATCGATATTTTGATAAAATATCAAAATATATCGATAATTTGATAAATTATCAAAATATCAAGAATTATCGATTATCGATATTTTTTGGTTTGATAAAGATAAAACACATTATCGATAATCGATGATTATCGGTATTCTATTATCAAAATAATTATCACCCATGCCTATTCATCAGACATACATTTTCATATTGCGTAGAGAAATTGCAAACCTGTGTACAAGTTACGAAAACAACTTTTGTAAATTATAATGATACACATAAACATAAAACATAAGAAATACCGCTGCGTATCAGAGTAGATGTCTCAAACAGAATAGATGTGGCAAACAGGATCGATGTTGCAAAACGACTCGAACGTAACGAAAATAATAAAAATTTCCAAACAATTCAATGTTTTATGTTCTTTAAAACTATAAGAATTTGAAAGATCAATAGAAATTAGCCAAGGTGGTACCGAAGTGCCTCTCATGACACCTTCGTTAGCCGAAATTTTCCCCCCTGCACTGTATCACAAACAGAACCAATGTAGTTGAAACTTTTTTCTCTTGAATGTAATTCTGACCACCTTTTGCTTTGGGAGCAGCTTTCCAATTGCTACAGTTCTAGTCATCCCTCCCAATTCTAGAAGTAGTCATATTCCAGGATTCGGCCATTTGCCTCATAAGCCCTGAAACACGTGTTCTCTAAAATTTTTGTTTTCAAGTTTTACAAAGGCAAATTTGTAGAGCTACCATTTTGCATTTGCAAAACTTCACATCAAAACTAACTGTGATTGACAATTAACTGGCTTCACAAACGAATTGTCTTCAATGGTTTTAATCATACCCCGGGCGAAGTAACATATATGCTTGTGATTAAATTCATACCTCTCGATATATATACACGAATACAATACAAAAGAAGTCAAATTTACTATCACTCGCGCAAAGCGCTCGTTGCAAGCATTGATATCTTTTGTATTGTGTTCGTGTATACACACTTACACACACTCGATTAATGAACCTAATACCAAGCAAGTATGTTAATCTACTATTTTCAAACCGCTGCAGAATTAAACTGTTACGGACCCTATTTCCATTAATCGAAATGATCCACTCGCCTTCCTCTACACAACAATGAATGCTGCATAATATTTAATACTGTTTTTGAAGGTTGATTTTGTGCGTTTTGATATTATTATGAGAGTGTGTCACAGTTACCAAGACGTTCAATTATTTCAGCTAGATACATTTCTCAAATTCGAATTAGTTCAAGTTCATGTTAAATTTATTTGCATCTTAAAATATCGTATATCTGAGAAAAACATCAAATAATATATATTCTCATCTGTGCGTTCCAATATGGTGAAATTAATTCTACGGAACTTGCAATACATCAAATAAACATCAGCATATATCTAAAGAGTATTACAAAAAAGAAAAAAAATAATCTATACAAGAAGAAGGGGGGGGGAATTTATAAGAATCCAATTTTCTGATACCCTAACTTAAATTCTTCTGGTTCCTCAAACTTTACCAAGCCCCCTGCTTTCCTCTAAGTAGTCTATGCTTTCATACGGTGGCGCCTATTCGTACGCAGTGCATAAAGTACGTTACGAATGCACTAATTTTAATCTTTTTACACCCCCTACGCCAGCGTACAATTTAGTTCCTACAAATCCCCCTTCTTCTTACTCGAAATCGTACAAAATCGACACAATTTGAATTTATCGTGCTTTCTTCGAATATTCCCAATTTTATGAATTGAAACAAATCAAGCAAATTCTACAAAATTACTTGAAGCCAATATTCGTATAACCAATGTACCAATGTCGTTTTCCAATTTTCTTTTAAATGAAAGTTCATCATGAACAAATTAGATTTGCTAAAGGATTGAAATTTGTTCTCAATCCCGAGTCAATCCCTGTTGACAGTTCATTCCTTTGTATTTCTATTTTCTTTGAAACGATGCAAGATGCAAGATGAGGCATGAAAATTATTAGCGTAGATAAGAATGGATCTGAGGCTGGCCTAACTGTCAAGGTGGACTCGTTAGTTTTACAGACAGGTCGAAAACCTCTATGGAGCGGGAGCAGGAGTATTTACTCCAAAACCGATGAAGCAGGCATGCTTTTGTTTGGGCAGGTTCGCTGATATTTTTCAAGCGGAAATCTTTGCGGCTCTGAGAGGAGTATTGCAGCTTTCTCCTTCCGATATCGAGGAAAAGAGGGTAATTATACTATTTGGCATTATATTAATTTATCCCATTTGCGTACTTTGTGAACGATCCATTATTTGTACACTGCCTTTAAAGTCTTTCAATTTCGTATTATTTTCATCTTTGACAACGCTAATATGCATTGCCTGTAAACCCAAAAATAATGTTTCTAGAAACATTCATGGATGCAGTTCAAATCTAAATCAAGATATCTTCCTCCTTCTTCTTCTTATGTGGAGCATAACTCTCTAGAGATTATATTTTGATATCATTATCTATCATTAGTTTACCGAAGAATTAACTTAATTGATGTTCGAAAAATGGATCTACCCGAATCGTTATTCAATTCAATTCCATTCCCGTCAATGAGTTCAAAACAGATCAGTTTTGTTATTCAAGTGCACCACTGAACACTAAACGAAGTAAAAGTAGAAATCATCAATATTGTCTCCTGGACCATTGAGTGCACAAATTCCATGCTTGTATTTATAAAAAATTAAATTATTATATGCAGCAGCAGTCAGCATGAAATATTACGTGGAAACACCAGGCTGTTACCTCAGCAGCACAAGAAAAAGAGCCTTCTGAAAAATATGAAATGTGCAAAGATTTTTGTCACTGCAGAATATAGAATACAAATAAACGAAAAAAAAACTTAATTTCAATTGTATGTGTTTACAGAGTTCTCAATAGGATTTCTGTGTGCTCTAGACTCTTCTGAATGCGATCAATAAAACTCTTAATGAACAATTGAATTTAACCGAACGAGGGGTGCAATATGAAATAATTTAGTATAACGAAAGAGTGGTTCTATGTTTTCATGTTTTGAAGGAATTATTTCATTACACCGTGGGATGCATTTATCATACAAAGAGTATACACAGCATCCCCTATTATTTTCACACACAAAAGTGCCATTACAGCGGCCTATGTTTTATTTCTATTTCACTCCCCCATTGCTTGACTTTGTACACGATTTAACATGTACCTTTCGTTGGTGTTTTGATATTTGAAATTTAGGTTGTCTCTGTTTTGCATTTACACTCATCTCTTGTCCCGCAAATACACATATCTCATCGTCGGGTACATTGAGAAGAAAAACGAGATTTTCTCTGAAACCATACTCTAAAAACGATATTGGAATCGGAGTGCTATAAATGTTGAGGGCGCGCAATACAACATTTTCTTCAGTATATTTTGTAAAATTCGATTGCAAGAACGAAAAACGTACAACCGTCCATGGTGGAATCAAGCAAAATTGTATGTGATATCCGTGTAAATCTTTGTTTTGCAAAAAAGGATAATAGGCACTCACATCAAAGAAAATCGAAGTAATCGTAGCTTTATTTTGGTGTTAAATTTTCAATAACGGATCGGGATACTAGCTAAATTCGAGAAAACGTTTATCAATATACGGGTTTACGTTAATTATTGCTTAGAACATTCAATGGTGGAAGCGTCACAGGCTCTGTTCTGATAAATTTTGTGTGCTCCAGTTACCGATTGTTACAAAGTGTTATTTGAATAACTTTAGATGAAATTTGTGTAGCTATTTTCGACTTTGTTATTGATTTTGAATTTAAAGTGTCCTTTGAACTTAACGGGGGAAAAAGAGGCCATGTATTCGTAAAGATTGGACGAAAAAAGAATCCCTTTCACGTCATTCAAGTGTGAAATTTTTTTCACACCAAGTGATTTTTCATCAAATGACCTAAATTGGATTTGTAAACAAATTTTTGTATTAAACTATTAATACAGAGTTTACTTTATTTTTCTATATTTTTTTACATCTTGGGAAATATCTTTGCCGCAGGTCACTAGGTCGCCCGGGCGGCCAATCATCTCTCGTGCAGCTACGACCCCACCCCTATAAATTTTCTTTCAAAAACATTTTCGTTGCGCAGTTTTCTTCGGCAAATTCTTCCGAAAACAATATTATTTTTTAAAAAAAGTGTTAAAATTCATTAAAAAGCAAAATTAAATTCTATTTTTTTTTTTTTTTTGGACAATTTATTTTACAGTTACAGACAACGAAAATTCGTCCGAGAATCTATAATGTCAAATTAAATATAAAAATTCGTAAATAGAGTTGTGAAAAGTAAAAAAGAGAGAAAAATTTACAAAAACTTTAAAGAAATATATGGAAAAATGTAATCATGAATAAATTTTAATGAACGAAATTAAATCAAAATTACATTTTAAGAATATTTATTGTGATAAAAGAACTCACTTGTAAAATACACCAACGGATTACAATGGTTGGTGGACCAGACGTAAAAGTTTCCACTGTTGATGTTGAAAGTGGCGACAATATGGCCACCCTTCCCGTGTCTCGTGCACATACGGGTAGCAGTGGTGATACAGCTGAGAAAAATAATGCTGCCAACAAAGAAATGGAGTTAAAAAATGTTATGCCCAAGCCGTTAGAAAGGTGTGAAAATTATACTTTGACTAGAACATGGAGAAAACATGTTTATTGCTTTTTTTATGTTTTGAACAATAAAAAAATAACACAAATGTGACAGCTGTATTTACGATATGATTTGAACTATGATTTACTCGCACGTTTCACAGAAGCTTAAATAATAAAAATATTGATATTGCAAAGTGTAAATGTGTTACTTTTTGAATTTAAACAAATTTATTATTTAGGGCCAAAATTTATTGCGTAACGATTGATTGATTGATAGATCAGAGGAGAGTTATTAATAGCTATTACTATATTACTAGACACGTGGAACAATATTCTCAGTATACCAATGATTTTTTGAAGCGGGTGAAATTAGTCGCTAATTTATTTTAATACCCCAACGTTTATTAGAACTAACCATGATATTCATTTCTGACATTAAATCTTTCGAATATATTTTTTTTTAATATACATATTTTTATTAAGCCAAATATTTGCAAATATTGCAAAAATACAAAAAACGAAGTTCTTCGAAAAGCGATCTATTGGGTTCGTAACCAGTCGAATTTAGACCCGAAAGTTGGTTAGTTTTTCGTATTGGAATTCAAAAATAATGATTATGGGATTGAATTTGGGCAAAAAAGATGAAGAAGTTTTGAAATTACGGTCGAAAATGTGGTTTTTTGAAGGTCGGTGAGTCCTTTTGGCTTATGCATCTGCGAAATTGGCACGGAAATCGCTGTTCAACGTTTTGAATGAAAGATTTTGAACTCAGAAAATTACAAAAAAGTTGATGAAAATACCTTTACAGCAGTTCAGACTGTAGGGTCCATAATGTTTGCCTTACTCACACTACGTGATCCCATGCGATAGTTTGTGGTATTTCATGAATATTTCCTTAATGATGAGAATTTTTATGCTAAGTTGAGAGAATAGAAGGGAATATTTTTAGACCCGTAGTCTAAATATGCGTTTACCACGACGTTTGTAACGGGATTGAATCTAGGCACTGTCGGCCCAAGGGCCACCAAGCTAGGGCCGCTTAAGTGATTTTTGGTCTTTTGTACATAAATCGAGCAAATCTTTTCTGATTTTCAAAAAAATGTTTTGTTTGAAAGATCTGGGCATAGCCGACAATTTATGGAAGAAACTTTTTTGAATTTGAGTCCTTGGACTTAGCTAGGGCACTAAAAACGAGTCTCTGCTAGGGGTCTATGTGTTTTTTGTACATAACTCGAGTAAATTTTTTCCGATTTTCAAAAATTTTCTTTTGTTTGAAAGATCTAGGCATGACCGACAGTTTATAAGAGAAACTTTTGTCTGTGCTTAAGGCTCAAGTGGGCCATGTCGGTCCTAAGGTCGGCCCTAACCAAAAAAAATGTTTTTTGCTATGTTGCAGAGCAAATTGAGGGAAACATTTTTGTCTACGGAAGTATGTATCCGAGGCCTCTACTTAGGGCCTTAGGTACTAATGTCGACCCTAGCCCAAAAAATGGTTTTTTCTATGTTGTAGAGAAAATTGAGTAGAACATTTTTCTATATTTGGGGGTCAATTTTGTGCTTTCGGAAAGGTTTTTTTACACCGTTTCTTCGGACTGGTTTTTCATTATTGCCCTATCGGCAATTTCCAATACAACTTAATGTGGACGCAATTTCATACACTTAAGAGTAAAGGCAATATTTACTTAAATACGTTCGAGTCTCTTCGTAACGCCGACTCTGCATCTATTCTGATACGTACGGGTCCCTTCATATGTTTGTCTATGAATTTATGGGTTCATGGTCTGCCCAGCTCAAAAATGTTTTTTGGTCTATTGAAGTATGGAAGAAGACCTTTGCGTCTTCATAGACCCTTAGATCGGTCTACCCCTTGGACGTGCACCTGGGACCTTTATATTCAATATCCTCTTTGGGAGCCTGCTATTACCCATCTCTAGTGATCCCATTTTTAAAAATTCGAAAAGACGACATTTGTTCCAAAAAAAGAGGACATTTTGCAGACAAAAAAGAGATCATTTCTTACGAAAAAAGAGTACATTTCTACATTTCTACATATATATGAAAATATTTGCTATAAAATTAGAGGTGTGCGGGCATTACTTTTTCGCTGCCTGTGCCCGCCGGTTCCCTGCCCGAAATCTAAAAAAAATGCCCGTTACGAAATGTGCCCGTAACGTTTGTTCCGTAAAACCGTATTCCCATTGCCCGTGCCCGGCCCGAAATCATAAAAAAATGCCCGTCCCAAAATGTGACCGTAAGGTCTGTGCCCGTGCCCGCATTTTTCCCTACGGACACGGGACAAAAAACTCCTGCCCGCACACTTCTATCTAAAATCTTAATTTGTAATGATTCGTGTTCCTTAGAGTTGCAATATCAAAATTCTGAAGTGCCACGTGACATATTTGAACTCTTGGATAAGTTCGTTCTCAGTTGCCAGACAAGCGCAAATTATGAAACTGACACCAATCGTCAGCACAAATTCTGTAGTAATTTTTGCAGATATGAAAAAATTTGAAAAATCAAAATTCTGACGTGATACCATACAAAATTAGCGAAAATTACATGTTTGAAATTATTGATAAGTTCGTGCTCAGCTTTCTTCGTCTAAAAATTTTTAAGTCAAACATAAGTATTTTCTAATGCACTCCGCTACGTGTCGCACCCTTCATTGCAAATCGCCAATATTGAGGACAAATTTGAGCTGTTTAATTGGAAAGCATAAATTCAAACTCTAATTACAGGCCTTGTCCTGAGCCAGCTCAAATTCTGGGTTCCGCTGACGACATGCACCTGTAGATGTGCTTAACAAAGTGGAATTAGACTTCATGGCTAAATTAAAAATCCTACAAAGCCATTGGATCCCACCTGATCCGCTGTTCTTAATAAATTATGTCCTGATTTCATCCACCCCTTGCGGATTTTCCTGCCTTCAATCTGCTGACCTTGCGGGAAACCTCCGCCAATGTAATTTCCCCCTCCACCTCCGAACTAGGATCCGCCTCCCTATCAAGTTCTACTACCTGATTGACAGATGTAAATAGATCCTGAAAGTAACACTGCTGAGTCTTCAAGACTTCATCCTTATCTGTAATTAACTCGTCATCATTGTCTAAAATGTTATTGCAGCCCTTCTTCAAATCATCGCGCCTTAATCGTCGACCAAAATTTATTAATACTTCCCTTGCGTCCTTGACTAGAGTCCTAACCTTCTGTCTACAAGCCTGTAAAGTTGTAGAGAATAAAATTTTATAGAAGACGTGTTTGAGGGAAAAATAACCTAATCCCGTGATTCAGTCTCTTCTGGAATTGGGAGGCATGACTCATATCTCCAAAACTATGGCAGTTAGAAAGTTGCTTCCAAAGAGAACACGTATTCCAGGGTTTTAGGGAAGAATTATCAAATCCCGGGATAAAGCAACTTATAGAATTGGGAGGGATGACACATATCTACAAAATTACGGCAGTTTGAAGTTTACTTCTTAAAGCAAAGTTGGTAACAATGACATTTTAGAGAAAATAGTTTCAGGATTTCTTGAAGAAACTATGTTTGTCCTCTTTTTGATACGGTGCAGGGGAGAACATTTAGGCCATTAAAATCAATGGTCTCAGACCTACTGCGGGTAGGACCTTTGACATTACTTTGAGTAATTTCTATGGATCTTTGAAATTCTTATATTTATAAAAGAGCACCAAAGCATTGGATTGTTTGCTCATTTCTATATTTAGATACGTTCGAGTCTTGTTCTGTTTGCTATATTGTTGCTGGAAATTCATTGTACTTATTTAATTTTCAGTTGTTAATTAAATTGAAAGAATTTAATTCAAGAAATGATTGCTGTAAAGTGAAACAAACCAACAAAACTGAAATGAATTACTTCACGTAAAAATCAAAAAATTACAGCACCGAAGAACATTTGCTGAACGCTATGGAGAAAGCTGTCATGAAGTTAGTTTCGTTTATTAGTACACCTCATATTACAATAATAATGAAAATGATCTTACAACTAGGCCTCTCGGTTGGGTCTCTTTTGCATCCAATATTCAAATGTGTTCAATCATTGAATTTTATTGAAGAATTTATTGTCCAGCTTCAAGCTAAAAAGGTCTCTCACTAGTGTGGTATATCTTTGAAAGTGTTTGATCCGATGTCTTAACAACGCCGGACATGCTGCTATTAAGTGTATCGGGGTCTCTTCCTCAGCACCACACTCCTACACGCTGCCGTTTCTGCCAAACCCATTTTATGTAAGTGACTATTGTAAGTGCAGTGTCCTGTGATGACTCCAATCAGCAATCTAAGGTCCTTTCTGGATCTATTCATCAATTAGTTAGTGTTCCAAGCACTACGGCATCCGATAATAGTTCTACTGTGCTTGCAGTTATGTAAGTTTCTTCATCGTTGGTTATGCTCGGCTTTAAAAGCTTCTCTTATCTTCTCCTTGAGTGGAGAACGAAATTCTCACTGAAGGGCTAGGACCATAAGCATTGGCGTTACTTCCTGCACGAGCGGGCTGATCAGCTTTCTCGTTTCCTCCAATACCGCAGTGTCCTGGAACCCAAAATAGTTCCACTTGGTCTTCTGAGGATAGCATATTGAGCGCCTGTGCGCATTCGCTTAATGTCTTAGAGGTGGGACAATGTCCCAATGTCCATTTATTGCTTTAAGACAAGCTCTGCTATCTGAGAAGATACCAATGGTACTTCCTCTGATCCCTTTCGAGAAGAAAATTTCACAAGCCTCGCTAATAGCGAGCGTTTCAGTTTGCAAAATCGTGGCAAATCGGTCTAAGGGTTTAGATTCTTCAATACAGGGGAGATCGAAGTAGATACCTATTCCCGTGCCCCCATCTATTTTCCATCCATAAGTAAACACATGAACTTCCGCATCCGGAAGAATGTTACCTGTTAGCCAAGATTTTCTGTTAAGAAGAAACCTTAAACTTCCTGTCAAAAAAGTATTCTGGGGTACATTTGTCTGGATGCATTTCCAATACTGGAATCCTTGTACAATATTCTTTAAGAATTTTCGCATGACTACGCTCAGAGTCGTTCCAACAATTAACGTTAGTAAGTCTCCTCGCCGTGACCAAGGCTTCTTGCTATCCATATAAATCTACTGGGAGGGTGTCAGTAAATCTCCAATGCTCTAGTAGGGGTAGACTTCATAACTCTTGTAACTCCCATCAGGATCATCCTCTGAACATGCTCCACTTCGGATTTTATTTAGCCTAATCTCATCTTACGATACCACAAATGGCATCCATGGAACAAAATCGGTCTTATGGTAGCAGTATATTAACAGTGGACCACTTTTGGTTTCAGGTCCCAAGTTCCCAAAGGCAACTCTGCATTGCCAATAAATCTTGATAGCTTTTTTAACTATCTCCTCAATGTGTTTTTTGAATTACAATTCTTTATCCAAAATGACAGCCAGGAATTTCACTTCTTCGACTAACGTTAGCTCCACGCCATTTGAGAATAACACTTAAGTTTTCTGTGGGTTTACTGCCAACCTGTGTTCCACACACCACTTGCTGACTATGTTCAGAGCTGTGGTCATCAACGATAAGAGGGTACTTTCGAATTTCCCAACGATCAAAATGACAAGATCGTCAGCAAAGCCCTCCGCATTGTACCCCGCTTTATTAAGCTGCCGTAGGAGGCTATCGATCACCACATTCCACAGAATCGGACATCCCCTATCTACAACTCATATACAGCTTGAGTTGATAAAGCTTGTCTTGGTCGATCTGCTTTTCAGCATAAAATCAATCCACTTGATAACACAAGTGTCAACATTGAAGTACCTAGCGGCTTTCTTAATGGACTCGTAGCTTACAATATTGAAAGCCCCACAGTGCTTCCTCAACGCTAGTGGTTTCGTCACAATTCGCCTTTTTAATCATTTCCGGTTGAACCGGGTCTTTGGCCAGAACTACTTTCAATTTAGCCATAGGCTTGCATGCTGCTACAGCTACTACAGCAGTGAAGTTCTTCCAATCTTTCCTATTCAGGCTTTGAGTAGCCCTATCATACTCCTCCTGGGGTTACAAAATTTAATAGGATCTGCATCATCTGATTTTATTTCAAAAGTAATCCATTTATGGTCAGAAAAAAACACCGTGGGATCGACCCTCCAATATTTGATGTCCTTTGAGACATTCGGGGTAGCAAGGGTGATGTCTATCACTTCCTGCGTTATGCGATTAACAAAAGTTGGAGTATTACCTCTATTCAGTAGGTTCAAGTTCGTCGAACTTAAAAAAACACTAAGGGACTTACTTCTCGGATTAATATTACTGCTACCCCATATTGTGTGGTGGGCGTTAGCATCACTACCGATAATAAGATCTAGCTTGTCCCTCCTGCAGAACGCGATCGATTTCTGCAGTATGAGCAGGGGATCGTTATCCTCTTCGTACAGAAGATAAGCCGATGCGAGGATCACAGCATACCTATCCTTATCTTTCATGTAGTCGATTCTGACCGTTGTGAGGTCTTGGTTGCAGAATTTCGAAATAGCTACAGCAAATTAGCAATTATTCCGTTTAACAAAAACATGGCTCCTCGGCCTGTTTGCCTTAATGTCCGTAAACATAAAACGTTGTGAAGTGAACCGCTTACGGCATGCATACGGCTCCTGGATGAGGGTGAAGTCAAAGTTTTTCTACTTTAAAGATTTTACTACTTCAAGGTCTTGCTCGTTGCTCATCTATCGTAACATGATAGAAAATGCCTCCCTTCTTCGCTTTGGCTTTCCTTTCCATGCTATCCAGCTACAGTATTCAGAGGTTGGTTTTGAATTTGAAGTTACCTTTTAGCTTCATCGAAAGTCGTTGCCTTAATTCCTTCTATAATGAAGAATCTAATATTTTTCGATTTAGGTACGACCTTTACCACTTCATTACATTGCCAATTACAATGTTGGCACCATCCTATAGCGGTGGCATTGTATCAATGACGTTCGTACGCTATGACGCAGAGAAGGCATCAGAACAAATCAGTTTCAACGCAACGTTACGAAAGAAGGTCGAGTACGTAGGGACCACCGAAGTGTTGGTGTCTAGGTAGGCATTATATTTGTCCGTCATGTAGGCCTCCACGGCGTTCAACTTACAGTATTTAAACCATCCGGCTTACTAACAAAAAGCAATTACAAATCATCGGCTACTATGTCAGCATGGGTCCGTTGCTTTTTCGGAACATTAGTTTCTTCCGACGGCAAGTTCTGGTTGCTGCGATAACGTTTAGGAGTGCCAATGACACATACGTGCGGGGCGGTGATAAATTTACCGGTTCATTTCGAGCTGCCTTAACCGCAGCACTTGCACCTATCGCTACTGTCTTAACAGCTTAGAGGCATTACGGGCTCCTCCAGAGCTACTTCCTTAAAGGTATAGAATTCATAAGGATATTGGTCAGAATTCAATAATAAGTGGTTCTCTCTTACCTCAGCTGCGTTTGGCAACTCTTCAATATCATCTAGATGGATATGAATTTCGTGCATCGCAGACGTTAGAGATTCAGAGGCCGCAGCTTTATTGGCTTGCGAATTCATATTTCGAATTCCTGCTGCAGATGAATATATACGACGATACTTCTCTGAGCTAATCGACGTAAAAACAAAATTTTACCTTTAGAATAACTAGTTAAAAACGATCAGAGCAAATAGACAGAGGAATACAAAATACTTTCCTTTATTTCTATCTGACGTCTCTGGTAATCGCAATTGGCCGGAAATGTCATCAAAGCATTTTAGCTCATCATTATATACATTTTGCCTTACTTCGATCAATTAGCGTCCGAAATCGCTGGTTAGCACCTACGAAATAGCTATAAGGTCGATCAGCCAGTGTCTATGAGCAATGCAATGAACCAAAAAGAACTTTTAATAAATTTCCAACCAAGGGCTGACGAAGTTTGAGGTCATATCGAACCCTTCGAACTACATACTAAGGTTAGTTCGAAAATAAACGATTCTGTCCAAAACCTCCAATATACTGAGACACACTACACTATCCTCAATCGCGCAAATGCGATGATGTTAATATTTTATATTCGTACTTTCTTGATACGTTCAAGAAGACTATTGCCAGCTATACCATTACCAAGTTACATCGCATAAAAAATTCCTATGGGTTTGCCCTTATATGATTGAACATTTGGAGTTTCTTATTGGCGAAAAGAATAAACTCTGGAGAAAATTTAAGGTCAATAGGCAAAATGCGGTTCTATATAATAAAGTTGTGGCTAGCAATTACATCCTGCATCATTTCATGAATCTTTATAAGTACCAGTACTTTGACAGGCTATTTTCTGAATCAATTTCAATTTCAATTTATTTACAATATCTATGTTAAGGTGGACATAGTTAAGTAGCATACAAACATCTTACAAAATTGAATTTAATTAAAGTCAAGGTGTCAAGACGCATTAGCAACATAAGTGTACAATAGAGAATAAATGTGTATAAAATAATAACAACAACGCAACACCCTAAAACAATTCACAATTCGCCAAGTTGAGGTCCCTATTAGGCATGTCAATTCCGATAATTCCGTTTAAATGTCTCCCGCGACCCCGAATATTTCACATTCATAGGTAAGGCATTCCACTCACTTGGCAAGAAATGAATGCTCTTCTGGGGAAGCGCTGTAAGAAGCCTAAATCGTTCGCTATGAAAGTAAACAACATTCTTGTTAATGATGAATTATGTTCTGAGGTTTCAACAACTATTACGCAAATGTTGGTTCAAATCTGGCTGATAAAATAACTGTTAAAGGTATAAGCGTTATGCAGCGTAAAACTTGTAAGAACTCAATGTTCTCAAGCGCAGTGACTCCTCGTGATATTGAAAGTGTGATTTTATCATTGGATAATAGTAAAGGTCCTCGATATGATAAAGTCACTTGTTTATCCCTTAAATGTTGTGTTGTCCCTATTTCTGCGTTATTAAGTCATATTTACAATTGTTGTGTGTTGACAGGTTCTTATCCAGATCTACTTAAGGTAGCGAGGATCACCCCAATTTTTATATCTGGGAGTTCTTTTGAAATTTCTAATTACAGACCAATTTCAATTTTATCAGTTGTAAACAATGTATTTGAAAAGCTTATTTATCGATGCATGATTGATTTTTTGACTGTGACTGATTTTTGTATGGTCGTCAATACGGCTTTTATGACATTAGCACAGAGATTGACGCGGGTAAAATTGTTTCGGGGATTTTTCTAGATTTGGCAAAAGCTTTTGATTCCGTTGAACGTAAACTATTATTATCTAAACTTGATGATGCAGGTATCAGGGGTTGTCCCTATTTCTGCGTTATTAAGTCATATTTACAATTGTTGTGTGTTGACAGGTTCTTATCCAGATCTACTTAAGGTAGCGAGGATCACCCCAATTTTTATATCTGGGAGTTCTTTTGAAATTTCTAATTACAGACCAATTTCAATTTTATCAGTTGTAAACAATGTATTTGAAAAGCTTATTTATCGATGCATGATTGATTTTTTGACTGTGACTGATTTTTGTATGGTCGTCAATACGGCTTTCATGACATTAGCACAGAGATTGACGCGGGTAAAATTGTTTCGGGGATTTTTCTAGATTTGGCAAAAGCTTTTGATTCCGTTGAACGTAAACTATTATTATCTAAACTTGATGATGCAGGTATCAGGGGTAAGGCTAATGATCTTTTCAAGAGCTACTTAACATCTCGCAAGCAATACGTCTGTGTTAATGGGGTTGACAGTGAAATGGCAAACATGAACTACGGTGTCCCTCAGGGTAGCACCTTGGGCCCATTATTGTTTTTGATTTTTATTAATGACCTTCACTGCCTTCATCTTTATTCTAAACTCATTTTTTTCGCTGATGATACTAGTTTCTTCACAGCTTCATTTAGTTTCTCTTCCAACATCAGCAAAATTAAACATGATTTGAAAATTTTCGTTAAATATTTTAACGAAAATAAGTTGACATTGAATGTTGGGAAGTGCAAATTGATACATTTTAGGTCTCCTGCGAACAAAAATGATCTTTCGCAAGAATTTGTTTTTGACAACATGATTATTCCAACGGTCACTTCAATTAAATTTTTAGGGGTAACCTTGGATGAATGTCTTAATTGGAACACTCACATTACCAATTTATGTAATGTTTAATCCAGCCAGATAGGTATTATTAAACGGCTTAGGGTTATGTTACCTATAGGGGTACTAAAGAAATTATACTTCTCTCTGGTGCATAACAGACTTACTTATTGTATTGGTGCGTGGGGAGGCGCAAATAAATCTCTTATGAACAAACTTGAAGTCCTACAGAGAAGGGCGTTGAAACTTGCCCATGGAGTTTCGTGTAGATACCAAACGAAACTATTATTTCTGAAATTGTATCCGTCTGTTATGTCTGTTAATAATTTACATAGATATGCTGTTTGTAAGTTTGTTCACCAGTCCATTAATGAATTGTGCCATCACAATATTGATTTTACCATCTCGTCACATCCTCATTTTACAATGTATTCTGATCTTTTGCTTAGACCCAAAGTTCAAACATCAACAGGGAAACGTATGTTGTCATATAATGGTCCTACCTTGTTTAATCAGTTATCACGTGATAATATCTAGCTACAAAGGTATTTAGACTAAGTATAACACATACCATATTGATTTTTTTTTTTTCGTATGATGATTGATCTCTTTGCATTGCATTTTTGTTACCGAGTGAGAGGTGTTGGTACTGGGGGTTTGGGTGGTCTCACAGTCTCAAATATTCTTTTTGGGAGTGAGACATAGAATAGTTCATAGAATATTTGATGACTTAGGTTTTTGCTTGGTTTTTTGGGTTTGACGCTTTTGTCTTTATTTTTGTTTTTCAAAGTTTTTTTTTCTACATTATGTTTATATTAATTTTTTATGATTAATTTTTTTAAGTTGTTTAGCACCTTTGAAAAGTATTTACTTAATGGTGCTTTTCTTTTTTTACGTCTTGCATATGCTATAATTTTTTTATGAAATTTTTTTATACATGATTTTTGAATGTATCGCATATGTATGATCTATTTTTATACTTGACTGGAAATAAATTGAAATTGTATAGAGCAGATATGCGACAATTTAATTTTCTAAATTTTCTTATACAAGAGTTAGATGTGTATCGTATGAAAGTCAGTTGTCGTGATTCTTTTAACTTTTCACAAGTGAATATTACCGGACTGAAGCTGTACAGAACCGTCGTCGAGAAAAAATCCGGGCCCTGGCGAAGTGTTTGGCCTGGCTCCAAAACTTTTAGCTTAATTGAAGCTAGACGGCGCAAAATTTGTTTTTGTTAGTATGATTAGTACATACAGCTTACATGTAAGCCCGCAGTCACATTTTCAAGTTTTTTGGAGATTTTTTTTAGAATATTAAAAACTTTAATGCTTAGTTGATGTTTCATACACAAAAAAGTGTTCAATCCACAGATTTTAGGTGTTTTGTGGTCAATAAAGGCATAATAGAATCATCAACAAGAGTACTTAGCTCTTAATTTAATGCGCACAAGTTCAAACTTGGCTTACTGAGCTTTTTTCATCTGCTCGAACAATAATAGGTATAATTATTCAGAATACACTTCACATCGTTTTTTATTGGTCCTACGCTTATTTTACCTTGCTTGAACGTATTTTTCATCATAATAACAATTTGAGAAAACATTTTCTCAAAAATAGGCCCTGCTTCACTTTATTTGTAGTACATCAATAAAATCAACAAAATTATGGCTCACGAAAAATAATTTCAAAACAATGTTTGCATTTCACCACATCATTGACGTTGGCATATGACGTTGATGTGATGTGATCATTTTTTGTGATGAATCAGGATCAATATTGCGGTAGAAATCAAAAAATTTGAATTTTATAAGAATTTACATTCAAAGTGCGATCTTTTGTTTAGAATGATGAAGTGCGAGTTTATGCTTGGTTTGCATTTTTTAGCGTAGATTATCAAAAGGTCAACTCAATATTGTAAAAAGGGTAAAATTTTTTGATTCGACCACAACGTCGCATACATTATATATATACATATATTATATATATACATATTGTTATGAACTAATGTCGAACTAGACGCATAAATTACAGTCACGTTTTTCGTTGGTGGCCAAATGTACTTTTAACACCAACTTTTCGGAGGGGATAGGCAAAAAAATAACTTACGTTGGATGCGTTGAAAAGCATTCATTTACTCGGAAGCAATTTTGTAACTCGCGAACTCACTAGCGAGTCTTTAAGCAACTCGCTTTGAAAAAACTGTTATTTTGACAAGTGTAGAGTAACCGAGCCGGAGGCGAGGTATGCAACTACACAAGTATGCAAAAACACACTCGTGAGTTCGGCGCGTATCATAAAATTGATCCCTCGTGTAAGGAATACTTTTCACCGCATCCAACGTAATATATTTTCTTTTAATATAAAAATTTAATTCAAGTAGCACTAAAAAAACCTTCATCGCACTAGTGCGTAAAAAACCTTCGTAAAAAACCGTCATCGCACTAGTAGTTGTGCGTAAAAACCTTTATCGCACTAGTGCGTAAAAAACCGTCATCGCACTATGCAAAATGACTTCATGCGACACCGAAATGACTCACGAAAAAGCGAGTTTTTGTCGGTGAATTGCAAAAACTTATAGTATCAACCCAACCAGAAACATATAAAAACACATGCAAAAATTCACAAATACATAAAAAATAGATGAGATTTTTTTTTAAGTTTCTCTCCATTTTTAATGCACGATTTGTGTAATTAAACAAAAAATTATTTCCAAACAAAACATTTTGACTTTTAGTCCAGAGCATACGTATCAATGCTGTGTATTTAAGTTCGGATGAATGATTTTTTGAAATTTTTTTTACTTAAATTGTTTTGTTTTTCCGTATTTACTACATGGGGTGAAAAGTCCGCGGCCTTGCAATGAAAGAACTAACTTTTACATAAGAAATTAATTTTATTCTTCAACGTAGTCTCCCTGAAGGGAAATGCACTTAGTCCAACGGTCCTGCAACATTTGGATACCTTTGGTATAATAGGATTTCTCCAACCCTGCAAAATAGGCCTCGGTTTCGGATATCACCTCATCATTAGAGTAAAATCTTTTTCCCTGTAGCCATCTTTTTAAGTTTGGGAACAAATAGTAGTCGCTGGGGGCCAGATCTGGAGAGTAAGGTGGGTGGTGGAGTAATTCATAGCCCAAAGAGTCCAGTTTCACAGTTGCTTTTATGGATGAATGCGCTGGTGCATTGTCATGATGAAACTGGATCTTTTCTTCTGCATATGCGGTCGTTTTCTCTTGATCTCGTTGCCGAGCTGTTCCAATAATGTGACATAGTACTCGCCAGTTATTGTTTTTCCTTTCTCCAAATAGTCGATAAATATTATGACATGCGCATCCCATAAAATCGTGGCCATAACCTTGCCTGCAGATCGCTGTGCCTTTGGGCGCTTCGGTCGGCTTTGACCAAATTCTAACCACTCTGCAGACTTTCTATTGGACTCTGGTGTATAGTAATGAATCCACGTTTCATCAAACGTGACAAATCTACGCAAAAACTCCGTTATATTACGCTCGAACAAAGCTAAATTACTCTCTGAATGGTCAAGACGGTGCTGCTTTTGATCAATTGTTAGAAAACGCGGCACCCATCGCGCAGAATGCTTTTTCATGTCCAAATACTTGTGTAAAATATGTCGCACCCGTTCTGTTGATATTTTGAGGATGTCAGCTATTTCACTAACTTTAACTTTCCGATCAGTCAAAACAATACGATGGATTCTTTTGATGTTTTCTTCAGTAACTGCTTCACTTGGACGTCCTGAACGTGGGGCATCATCGGTGCTTGTATTACCTCGTTTAAATTCAGCATGCCACTTCTTGACCGTTGTATACGACGGAGAAGATGTGCCATAACACTTATCCAGCCATTCTTTGCTTTGCACCGTATTTTTTCCCATTAAGAAACAATGTTTAATCAACACACGGAATTCATTATTTTCCATTTTTTACGAACAACAAAAACATGCGTCCCTCTATTGACAGTAATTCGAAAACTATGACACCAAATGTCAGGAAATTTTGGCTGTAGACAAGTAAAGGGTGGTACTACTGAATGTTAACAAAAATTCTGAGGTAATGACGCCATCTCTATGTGAGGCCGCGGACTTTTCACCCCATGTAGTAGTCGAGAATGATAAAGAATTAAAAATCCATTGGTACTATTTCGGTACATTTGTACTACATGTGGACAATTAAGTGCGAGGTTGGAGAAAAGTCCCAGGGCGGCAGCCCGTACATATTACGAGTTGCATTAATAACTATTTCATCCATTAAGGCTAGCGTTTCATTGACTGACAAACTTCAGACTACT
Organism: Pseudolycoriella hygida; assembly: GCA_029228625.1. NCBI lineage: Eukaryota > Metazoa > Arthropoda > Insecta > Diptera > Sciaridae > Pseudolycoriella > Pseudolycoriella hygida. Next base: position 133,822,295 of record CM055406.1, read on the forward strand.
TGTTTGTTATTTATAAATATAATAATGGTTGAAGTTACAACGACACCTAACCTATCCATTTGAGTAAACTAGTTTACATGTTTCTGCCCGGTAAATGCGTCATTACCTCGTCGCAAGCGACTCGGAAAACGCATTTACCGGGCATCAACATGTAAAATATTGTACGTAAGTGCTTCCAAATAGTTGTTTTGACTCGTAGGATTACAGTATTCGCCTTCCTACGAGTCAAAACAACCAATTTGGAAGCACGTACGTAATGTACTATTACCTTTGGTTCTTTGCGGACGTTGAAATATCTCTCCAATCAAAACCACTCATTTGCATCATTATAGCCATTTTATTGTTTTTTTATTTTATGCTTGTCAAACATAGTCAATGTATATGATTCAAAACATCACTCGCTAATATTGCACAATTACTACAAGTATCAACCTCTGACGACGGAGCACTAATATACAATACACGATGTTAAATTTATTGATGGATGGCAAAACTTTGTGGTTATACTGTTTTGAATTTAATTTTCTTATTTGTCAAATAAGAATAAAGTTACTGTGTCAACATTGCCTGAAACAAACAAATCTGGTTAAAGAAAACTCGTTTTTCATTTTCGAAACTGTTTTTCATTATAATTTGTTTCTAATGTTTTTCAAATATAAAAAACTAGTAGAAATCTAAAACAAGACTCATCGATCATACCGTTTACCATTTCAGAACATCGTTATTTATCATCACAAGTTTGGTGTACGCAATGCTGCTGATAGTTGTATGTGTAGCATATGTTATAAGCGATGTCAGTACGCACCAATTGCCCATTATGTATTATGAAGGATTCTTCACTTATCTGTACGGCGCGAGTATATTATTCTTACTGTACGTGTTCTGCTTTTTATTACAAGGTAAATATTTCTATATAATTAAAACAAACTTTTGCTTATTATTTCAACGGAAGCGTCATCACAGTAGGAAAAACTTCTATCTGATGAACCATTTTTGACATAAGGGGCCATTCATAAATTACGTAACGCAAGAGCGCGGGGGTGGGGGGGGGGGAGGTTGAGGGAAGCGTTACGGTTAGAATAAAAATGGGTCAAACTCGACTCTTTTTCGTTACAGGGGGAGGAGGGGGTCTGAAAATGTCAATTTTAGCGTTACGTAATTTGTGAATGGCTCCTAACTTAACAAATTTTGCTGAAATTACTAATTATAAACGGCTAATATCCGTCTGTTTATCTATTTATGTGTCTATCTATTTATGTGTCTATTTATTTATGCGTCTATTTATTTATGCGTCTATTTATTTATGCGTCTATTTACTTATTCGTCTATAAGTCTGTCTGTCACGATCCCGTTATTTTTTCGTTTAATTGCGTTTACACTGGCGAAGAAAAAAAAAAAAAAACTTTTTGATATGTTGTCGGGTATGGTACAAAACGTCGAGAAAACATGTTCCGGGGTTAGATATTGTTCTGAAATAAGGGAGTTATGGGTCAAGAAAGGGTGAA